>DWHP01004326.1:0-12658 GCA_018247895.1 Parnassius honrathi
TTTGCCGACCTACACTTCTCTTGCCAAATGGGCCCTTCCATTTTGTTGTTTGGTAGGTCCATCTTTTGTCCTGGTATCTAGCCCATTTCCATTTTTGTATTTGGCTATTCTGAAGTGCATCCGTTAATTTAGTTTTCTTACTCTATCTATATTTCTTGTTTTTTGTATTCTCCTTAGTTTAAGGATGCTTCTCTCCATTGCATGTTGGTAAGACAAAATTTTGTTTTTCACTCTTTCAGTGTATACCCATGTTTGGCTTGCATATGTTAGGCTTGGGAGGATACACAAGTCCATTATAACCTTTTTCGTTCTTAGGCTGTAATTTCCTTTGAGAATTTCTTTTTGAGCCCAATATTTTTTCACGCTATATTTATTCTTCTGCCTATTTCTTTTTTCAGTGTTGTTTAGTTCGAAAGATATCAGTTTGCCTAAATACACATAGTCATCAACATATTCAATGGATTTTCCTTCTATTTTGATTGGTTTTTTGGAGCTGTTTGTGATTATTTTTGTTTTAAATGCATTCATTTGAAGTCCTGCTTTTTGGCTTTGGGTGTTCAGGCTCTGAAGCATGATTTCTAATTCAGTCACAGATTCACTAAAGAGAGCTATGTCATCAGCAAATCGTAAATGTGTTAATTTTTTATTTAGTATCCATAAACCTTTGTTTTTCCATTCTAGGTTTTGAAATATGTCTTCAACGATGTCTATAAATAATGTGGGTGAGAGAGGGTCACCTGCCTCACTTCTTTTCCAATTTCAAACTCTTCTCTATGTCTTTCTAGTTTTATTTTGCTTGTATTCTTAGCATATATATTCTTTAGCACAATTATGTATTTTTCACTTATTTTGTTTTTTCTCAAAGCCTTCCATATGGATGAGTGTGATATGCTGTCAAACGCCTTAGCATAATCTACAAATGCTATGTATAATGGCATGTTATATTCTTTGTATTTTTCTATTATTTGTTCCATAGCGTGTATATGATCCATTGTTGAGTAGCGTGGTCGGAAGCCTGTTTGCTCTATTGGTTGGTTTCTGTCAATGTCAGGGGCTATTCTACTTAGGATTATCAAAGAGAACAATTTGTAGATTGAAGATAGTAAACTAATTGGTCTATAATGGTTGATGTCTAGTGGATTTCCTTTTTTATAGAGCAGTATTATGTTTAAGCTACACCATTGTTTTGGTATTTGTTCATGTTGTATGATTAAGTTGAATACTTTCGTCAGGTAACTTACTAGAATAGGTGACCCAAGTTTTTATCTGGCCCTGGGCTTTTTTCAGACTAGTCTTTTTCTATCTCCCCCTCAGTTATAGGAGTTAAAGTTGCTTCTTCCAGTTGGGATTCTCTTTTATTTTTACGTTTCAGTTGTTCATCCTTTTGGTTTTCATCTTGACATGTTCTTCAGTAAAGCTCTGAGTAGAAAGCTGTTGCGCGCTTTACTATGTCTTCTCTGTTTCTTGTTTCCTCTTTTCCATCTTGTAGACCTTGTATCCAGGTTTTATGTGTTGACAGCTTTTTAAGGGCTCTCTTTGAACTTTTGTATGTTGCCATATTTCTCGCTATAACTATTCTTTTATGTCTTTTGTAATCTTGCCTGATTGCTCTGTTGGTCTTCTTGTACAGTTCTTTTAATTTGTGTCTCATTTCTTTAGATTTTTCTCTTATAGAGTAACATACGTTTAGAGATCAGTTCTTGTGTTTGTTCGGTAATAATTTTAGGTTTTTTGCTACTGGTTTTAAATCCTTTAACATGTTCTAAACTATTTGTGATGGTTTTTTCCAGCTCGGTGCTCAGAGTTTGTATATTTTCTATGTTCTTCATTGTTTCTTCTAGTGTTGTTGTATTTTCGTTTAGCTTTTCTAGATAAGTTTCTTTTTATTTTGAAGTCTTTAGCATGTTATTTGGGGCTTTAAATGATTTCCTGTTCATTTTTAAACAAAGATAATAAAACAAAAATATAAGAAATTAGCTGACCGAGAAGACATTGTTCTGTCCTTCCGGATATGAGTTTCACTCTACGCTTTGCGAGTACAGTTGGGTTATTAAAGCACCTTATGTTCGGAAGATTAATTTTAAGCAAAGTGCTTTGTTGGTAAGTTAGTGATAAATAAGCAACCTACTTTAGGTACTACTATTGCAACACTGTTTTAAAATCATATCATCAAAAATTTGAACTTCATATGATAGAAATTGTAGACAGAACCCTATAGAAATTATGACCTTCAGTGTTAGGTTTTAACAACAAAAATATTATTTTAACTAATTTGCGGACAAAGTCGTAGGCAGAATATATTTTACGTGGTAGAGCCATGCTGCAGCTATATTAATGATATAATTGTAGCATGAATGGGTGGCTCGACCAGGGAAGGACCACACTCTCAAAGAATACCAGCGTCAAATAGCAGCTTAATGCTGCTGTGTTTCATATGGTGAGTGTAGAGAACCGGAGACCCTTTTTACTGGAAAAGAGGCGTTCCATCTTAGTCCTCAAAGCTGACAACGCATCTTCATTTTGATTCGCAAACGAGGGTGGATGTAGATGTCTATGGGCCACAGCAAACACTCACCATCAGGTGGACTGTGTGCTCGCTTGTCGCCCTTTTCGTATTAAAAAAAAACTCGAAATAAATGAAGCATTTCACCAGGCTGATTGACGTAATAATTCGAACTTGCTAACAGCCTATTGCTTTCTAAAGTCAGACTGTCACTGCTGTATTCCAGGCAACGGAGTTGCATCTGCGTTTCAGTGGCTGAAGAGGTAGTGTAAAACTAGAAATTAGAGATGAAACGGATAGCTGTTTGGCCGGATACCAGACATTCGCCAAGTCTTATCGCCGGATAGCCGGATATTCGGCCGCCGGATATTCTGCCAAACATTGCCGTTTGGTGCATCGCAAGAAGCGAAAAGCAATGTCGGTGCAAACTGTTCGCGATCGTGATCTTTATATTTGGTGGGCAGATATTGCTACACAATACCCAAATTTATCAAAGTTTGCCAAAATCTACCTTTCAGCATCCTGCAGCAGTGTGACTTTTTTCTGAAGGGGGCCTTGTTTATGAAGACAGGCGAAACCGCTTGTTACCATTCAATGCACAGAAATTAGTATTCATACACCATAATTTACCTTTAGCTACGTAGTACTATTATTTATTCCGTGTCTTAGCGCAGTAGGAGTAACAATTTTCTAAGTTTTAAAATGAAAATTTTGAGATTTTACTGAATATATTTATTAAATGACATAAACGAAGTACTTTTGATATTTTGTGGTTTTTTTTAATCCGGTATCCGGCGATAGCTGTTTGTCATCCGGTATCCGGCCGGATAGTAGACGTTACCTGATGATCAAAGGTTAGAATAAAAAAATGCGCGGATTGAACTTCTTTTTTTTAGTAATCGCGACACTTCTTACTTGAAATAAAAATAATTAGAAACTTATTTTGGAATTGCTACTTAATTTACCCACAGTGAGAGAAAATTAGTCTGGCCCACCAGGAAAGGTAAATGGAATAGGTAAACTCATGGTTAGCGGCAGCGGCGATCAACTCCAATTTGGCTTCAACAGTATCTTCGGATGTGGAAGGCTTCAGTCTTCCTTGACCACACTCTTACGTGATTAAATAGTCTATGCACACCTTTGGGTCAACCCGGCACACTCACTAACGCTTATTGCAATGATTTTTATCTTGGAAGATTTAGACAAGAACAACCATTACCGATGCAGTTCGTCTTGAGTCTTGATTACATGTGGGTATCGATCGCGTCGACTTCTTTTACAGACGCTTTTGTTGTGGCCCAACAGATGGTGCTCGTTTCGTTTTCACATTTCATGAGTAAATAATCAATAGCAGTTCTCCCTATAAAACTAAGTACTACTTCAAGAAATAGAAGCTAGCTTAAAATAATGTGTATCTAACTTACTGTAGTATTAATAATTAAATTTTAGTAGCAATACCTATTGGAATAGTATGTAAGGCAACATAATTTAACAACAAAACCTACGCGCTAAATAACAAATGGCTATAATATGAATTATGACATAAAATTGGCAAGTATTGGTATATTATTGATTTAAAGGTAGAGGACACAGTTTATTTACGTCTTGAACTCCACCTGAATGCCATTCTAGTGATGGTAAATTGCTATCGACAATTAATACAATATCTCCGACATGAACATTCGGTTGTTCTCGAAACCACTTTGCGCGTTGCTGTAGGGTATGGAGATAATCGTTTCTCGAATTCTTCGAATAGCTCGATGGTGGCTCACCATCTAGGATTATGACTTGGAAATAGTATACAGACCGGGAGAACGAATGAAGCATCGTGGGTGCCTTGAGTAGGAACCCCCTACGGAAAATATTTTCCAAATTGACGAATCGGCTGGTTAATAACGCTACAATTGCAGGACGACAATATTCAGCATATAATTAATCAGTTACGGGAACAGACCACTAACCCAGACGAAAATTATCATTATCTTATTAAAGATAACGCCCTGTTCAGAAAAACATTGCATGGAGAATGTTTTGTTATACCAAAACTGGCAAAATATGGCCTACTGCAGAAATATCACGACCAAATAGAGCACTGGTTTTAGGAGATATGAAAAAACCATAAAAGCTCAGTTTTGTTTCATCGGGACGACTCGATTCATAAGAAAATAGTCGTGCCTACAGTGCCCATATGGCATGTGGCATGTCCGAATATGGTAAGTAACAAGGGGTACTATATCCAACTGAGAAAATTCCAGTGCCTATGCATACTCTCCACGCCGACCACTTAGGACCCTTCGTGAAAACTCGAAATCGTAGTACTTATGTACTAGTCGTAATAGATTCTATTACGAACTTCGTATTCGCAAAAGCTCTCTGAAACTGTAGTTCGGTACAGACGATACGACGGGAGACAAACACTTAAAAGAAATAATTACAATAATTGGCTATCCCTACAGAATTACTACAGATAGAGGTAAGGCTTTCACCAGTTGTAATTTTAAACGATTTGCACAGGAAACCCAATTTAAACAAGTGTTAAGCGCCATAGCTAGCCCGAGGTCAAACGGGCAAGTGGAGCGAGTGAATCGTACGATCATAGATGGCCTAAACACTATCTCGGAGAGTGAAAATACATGGCTTCTAAAAGGCATAAATAATACACCCAATTCTGCCACTTCTTTCCCTCCATTCAAACTCTTATTCGGGCACGAAAATTCCCGTTTACCAGCTTACCTTAAGGGAAACTCCAAAAATTTCGCTATACAGCAGCAAGCACTACAGGACAGCAGGAAAAGTGCAAAACTAACCTCTCAACCCCCTAGCGGTCTTAAGAGACCGCGGCCATATTCCGTCAAATCCCTAGCGGTCTCATGAGGTAGCACCCACGAGAGATGAAATGCCCACGATGAGAGAATTTTGTATAGATTTTATAATGCTAAACTTCTTCATAGAAAAGTAGTCTCTAAATATAAGATTTAATGGTTTTAAGTGCTGTGGGTGGGTGCGGTCGCACGCGACTGGCAGTAAAGCTAATAACGTTAAATAATATACAGAGATATAATTACACAGTAAGGTAACCAACGTAGTGAAAGCTGAAGTGGAATGGGCTGGCTGAAAGGATGTTTGCCATATTTGCTACGCTTTGCAATCCTCAACTTTTAAGTTGTTATCAAGAAGATGCTGCTGCTCATCTTCCGTTTCGTTTCTCTCAGTCGGCTCTTACGACACCTACGGGATTATAAAAGCAGTGCATTCTCGTAAGCTGCCACTATACGGCACAAAACATTTTGATAACGTAAAATAACGATGCTCCGCGAAGTCTATAAAAACAGTTTCATGCAATATAATATAGTATTCGCATAAGCGTAAAGAATTATTAATTTTCTTTTTAATTATACTCATATATTATCATACGCGAATTATGACTTTAAGCAGGGTAAATAAAATAACACAACATGATGACCGTACACAAAGAGCTTAAAGATATTATTTTAGGAATTGAATTATTGCTTGAACCACATCTTGTGGCACACAAAATAAGTACCCACAGTTGCATTGTTCGAAGCAATAAGATGTATTGTATAGAAATTAGATTTTTACATATGCTTGAAACGCTAAAAATCCATCGAAATACCGGGTGTTCGTGAAACACTCCCGGAAACGAAGACACACGATAATACTAAAGTTATCTTTGATGATGGGTCAGAATGAAAATCTATCCCGATGAAAAAAAGCATCTTTTCACGCTCCGTTATGTTAGTACAGCTAAATTAAACGATAATTTTACTACAAAATCTTGAAAATACTTAAACATAAAACCAGCAGTGGAACTTAAAATAAAATCAGCTGACAACAGGGTCAATATTGTCAGCTGATTTTAGGAATGCCAAGCTCTTTTATCTAGCTCAGTACGAATCAAATCATGAGGTATTACGTTATACACTTACACTACTTGCACTTTCTCTCATGACTCGTATCGCCCCGCGCTGTGCAATTTACACATGTTGGACCGAAATTTACCTACTAAGATTTACAGACGACATAAAATTTAGAGGCGGCAATCACAATAAAACTTGGTAGCAATTTTTATAGATATAGAGGAGATAATAGAAAAAGCGGTACATCATCTTTTTAAATTTAAAGTATTGGCCGGATTAAAAACGAAAAGTCAATTAAAATTAAAAATAAAAGAATTATTTTTTAGATTAATCCTGATAGATTAATTAATTGTCGGTCATAATTGCAATTTATTTTAGCTGTTAAATTATTCAGTGCCATTTCGTTTTTATTTATTGTACAAAACCAAAGATGATGATGAAGTAGTGTTTATTATTATGTAAATGAGTACCCAATTAGATACGTTTATTAATTTAAATATAATTTTTGTAGTAACGAATTGCTTAATGCGTCAGGGTACAATCGATTATCTAATTGTATTAAAAAATGACAACTGTAACTTCTAAATTCCGTATGAGGACTAATCGTAGGGATTATTAAACATATACATAAAATAAAAGTTGACAATGTTTTACCGATCTGCAAAAATGATCAAAGTGCTTACCGCAAGGACGCACGCACTTTGCGGCAAGCATTTGTTTTGGCAGGATTGATTTTTGAGACAGTTGCGTGTTGACTGTCACGTGTGCGTGAGCAACAGTTCAGTCGTTTTGTTTATTAAATTCTTTTTGTTATTACTTGTTGTTATTATTCTTGATATTACATTTAGCGTTTCTTGTTTTGTTTTATTAATGTTTAACGCGTACGTTTATAGTGCTCGTAAATATGGCAACATGTTAATGTGTCTTGGAGAAGCTTGCGGAAATGCTTCACGTGCATCATAAATTTATTGAAGGAAATTTCCGACCGGTCAACACTCAGTTGACTCTCGTCTGATAACAGTAGCATTTCGGACAGTGTTGGAAAATTGACCCGTTGCTCCCACAGCGGTAAGAGGTGGAAGTCAAGTGACTGTTCACTCCGAGGAGCGAATTTTAAATGTCGTACGCCAGAATCCGAACCTAGGTTTCAAGGTATCACGAAGTATCGCTAAATTGCTAAGACGTTGGGATGGAATAAGTGTGTTATACTGGACAGTTTATAAAGTGCTAAAGCTTAACCGAATGCGCCCATACAAATTGCACAAAGTGCAAGCTTTAGTTCTTGGCGAGTTTTGTGTTGCTGTCGTTGGTTATTAGACCAATAACAACGTGTACCTGGTTTCATTAAACAAGTCATCTGAACGAAATAGTCGGCATTTACGGGAAACCACCTGTGGAACCGAAGAAATATACCCGTGTATTTTGAAGTTAATCTGCACGCTGTTCGACAAACCAGGCACCAAATCCGATGGTCGGTTAACATATAGACAGGTTTATTTAAGGATTACCTACTAGAACCAGTGTTACTGCCACAGCGACTTAACGGACAAGGAAATCTAAACTTCATAACTGGGCAGTCGTTTGACATTTCGGACGACCTTTCGTTGAGTGAATATCGTCGTACATAGTTCCGGCATGATGTTGCACCTCCATATGTCGTGAGGTTCCTTCGTGAGCACCTCACCGAGCTATTTGATGATCGCTGGATTAACAGACTAGACCACATGCTTGGCCACCTCTCTTACTAGATCTGGCCTCGCTAGACTTCTTTCTGTGGAGGTATGTGAAAGAAAGGGTTATTAATCGTGAATATGATATTGTTGACGAAATGCACCGAAGGATGAGGATGACAACCTACGTGCGGACTGTGTCGAAGAACCCATGCTGATGCCCCGCCTGCATGAGGAGACGCAACGTATGGTCAAATCTGTCTCGAAAAGAATGGGGCATAATTTGAGCCGCATCTCATAAGGCCACCGTGGCCTTATGATTTAGATAAGTAAGCTGTCTGTTTTCGTCAAATAACTTGGTACTGAACTGATCTGTATAGGTACATAACTTAATATATCAGAATAATAAACATGCCTACACAATGGATAAAGAAGCATGACTATATCCTTGTCAAAATTTAATTTAAGTATTTTTTTCATTAGCGGGGAATCGGTTTATTTAACTTGTAAATTCGAACAAAAGTGGCTAGGTGGAAACTAGCACAGTGGCAAAATAGTAGTTTAAGTAGATAAGTTAGGTATTTAGACAAGTGTTGTAAATTATTAGGTATTGGTACGATCGCTAGCTGTGAGCCACGTGAATTTGGCGTCCGCGGGAATATTGACCCTATTGTCAGCTGATTTTTTTCAAGTTTCTCTGCTGGTTTTATTTTTACGCATTTTTCATGATGGAGTGTGAATAAAGCTAATACAATGATAAAACATTGTGAAAAGATGTTTTTTATCAGTATCGATTTTTATCTAACCCATCATCAAAGTTTTCACTTTGTAAATACCCGACGTTTCGAGAGCTTTACAGCACCCATGGTCACGGGGGGAACCATGACCATGTGTGATCCGTGACCATGGGTGCTATAAAGCTCTCAAAACGTCGGGTATTTACAAAGTTAAATATACGCGATAAAATCCGTAAAAACTAGTATTATTTCAATGTGTAGTGTTCGCGTAAATATAAGAAATCATTAGGTCCAATAATTTTTTACATGTGCTTTACCCAAAGAAATTTAAAGTCATAGTGATTTAAATATCTTTGTCACATTTACTTATTATAGATAAGTTGATGCTTGGCATTCCACAATTGTGGCAAAGTTTTCAATAGTATTATAAAATCTTCTTCAACTTGGGGAAGCGAAGATGAATCTGGTTAGTCGAATTCTTCGGCCGGCGACAGAGGCCAGCGAGAGCGCGTGTCAGCGACGTCCATCTTACATCGCGAGTAGCGCACACTGACGCGATCCTGCGTTTACGCACTCAATCTGGACCGTGGTCACAGGATCGCGATCTGGATTTCAAAATATCTAGATATTTTCTGATCCGATGCATCAATCCGTCAGTCACCTTCGCTATCCGGATCGCGATCATTGATTTTGATCACAGATTGACAGATTGACGGTGTACGGGCTGCAATAGGAGATTGCTAGGTATGTAATTACTCTAAGGGCTAGCGGCATCCCACAGATAACAAATCAAAATAATAAAACACTTCGATGGCGTGGCCGTTCAGCCAAATTCGTGCAAATTCAGATCTATTTGGGAGGCCTATATCCAGCAAAGGAGTTTTTAATAGGATATATTAAATAAATGAATGCAGAATATTTTCGCATGAATAAATTTACTGTAGGTTGAGGAAACTCCAAAAGGAATTTGGCTTTGACTAGGTTTATAAAATCTTCTTACGACCCTCTTTTGCAAAACAAACATAGTTTCTTTACAAAAAATTTTACATTAAAATGTTTTCTTCAGCCAAGCGTTATATTATGTTTTCATGCTCAATACATGGCCATGAAAAACCCGACAATTATTGTTATAAAAAAATACGTCACTTCGAAAAATGTCTCTGTCTTGAATGTGAAGATTTTGATATTTTTTAAAGTATTTTTGATTTATTTATTTTTGATACATTTACTTTTTTGTCTAATTATTTTATACCACGATATACAATGGGCTGCGGTTGTTCTAGAGCTGGAAATGCAATCGCCAACTATATCTTTATGTTCGAGAGGTTAGTATTATTAGATATAATCATAGACTTATACTACTATAGTTGGTTGACGCTGTCGATTCAAAATTCCTCACAGCCCATCGCGATCGAGCTGTTGAGATGGGTTTTCTACGTCATAGATACTAAAAAAAAACGACGGGTTGCACTCCGGGAGTGCCAGCAGAAGTGAAAACTTGAATATTAACGTTGTGAATTTACATTACGTATACTTGTATATATTTTACGTAAACTTATATATATTACATTACGTAAAATAAACGTTGTGCATTTTTGATATTTTGGAATGGTTAGGGAATAATTTTGCACGAATTGCTTTAATTATCAGTATAAAAGTACTATAATTTGTGTAGAATACAATATTTATTTATTGCGCTATCGTACACAAACATTACATTAAAAAGTTTATCTCTCAGAAATCAAGCGCAGGCATACATTTTCGCCGCGCCGTAGAAAAAGAGGAGGATACTTCCTCTCCTACTACTACTGTCTACTGTCTCCGTCCGTCTTACGAATTTTCGATCAGGTCACGTGTCCTGACGCGAGTTTAACGTTTTTTACCCATTACAGAAAACGTGTGCAACGCCACTAAAGAAGTTTTCACTTCAAAAATACAGACCGATTTTCCTTCTCAGCCGCGTTAACGTGCTGTTTTCGAGTCATTGGAGTCATTACAAAACGTCTCCCACGCAGACTTGATGACTTCAGGTGATCTCGAAAATTTGGTGGTTTTTCTATTGTACATACTTTAAGTTTTATAGATTACGAACCAAATTTTTGGTATATGATTTTTGACTATAAGACCTTGGATTTCATAAAAGGAAAACACGATAACATGTAATTTTATCGATAGAAAATAATTGCAAAATAGTTACATTTTTACGAATAAGTTCATGGAATTATAATCATCATGGACAAGTAAATAATGATATATAAGTTCTCATAAATTTTTAATCCATAACAGTTGTTAAATAAAATGTGTACGCCTGCTCGGTGTACCTATCTCAAAATTTGCGTGTTATGAATTCATTGCATCACTTTCATTTTAACACTCCCCCAGTCATCAGCGAGCTTCACTGACAAAGGTATATAAGCCACGCCCTTAAAACTACAATTCATTTTAAAGGTAACCTCCCTCTTCAAGCCTCCCGTACAAGCCGGTTTCCGAAATGGCTTTAGTACAATAGACCACATATATATCTTTCGGCAAATTGAACAGAAGACCAAGAAGTGTAATCCGCCACTCTGTCTTGCATATGTGACTTTGAAAAAACCTTTAGAGTCCGTCAAAACGCTATTATGCAAAATATTAAATGACAATACCGTCTCTCAATGAAAAGGTCTTAAAATGAACACGGAGAAGACAAAAGTCATGTGTAACATCCACATCACACCTATGCTGTTAATTGCGACTAAATAATCCAACTTCGATCGAGAAGACTTACGTTCAGCAATGGACTTGCGAAGAGCTGTTTTGATGATGATAAGAGATGGGTGATGACAAATAAGAGCGAGTAACATTTAATTGAGTCCAACCCAAATTGTTAA
Organism: Parnassius honrathi; assembly: GCA_018247895.1. Lineage (NCBI taxonomy): Eukaryota > Metazoa > Arthropoda > Insecta > Lepidoptera > Papilionidae > Parnassius > Parnassius honrathi. The sequence continues at coordinate 11,659 of DWHP01004326.1, forward strand.
TTGCAATTTAAAGTGCTGATTTACTACGTGCTGGAGCGTGAAGGAAAACATCGCGAGGAAACCTGCATGTCTGAGAAATAAGAAAAATAATATTTCCAAGACATGTGAAGTTCGCTTATTGAGGCAGCGCGGCGGACATTTCCATGCCCTAAAAATCCTCTCAGAAATGCGAGGTCTGTGCCCAGCAGGACGTATGTAGGCTGTAACTTTATAGCTTATAAAATAAAAAATGACGACCGGCTCCAGGCGACGATATATTGCAAGCGCCATATATTGCCTTAGGTGAAGAACCTTGAATGAATGACAATAGGAGAATTTTCAACGATTTATCTTTTACGTGTCGCCCAATGTAAAAGCGATCTTAACCGATGCTAAGCCAATACGGACAATATACATGTTTGTGCCTCTGGAAAACAAGATGTCTTTCCTCTCGAAATAAGGCCTTTACACAGTAAAGCCCGCTAATCTCTTCTTCTCTCGACAATATATTCACTACCGTTCATTTGCGAGCCGAGGTGTGCCATTTTGATATGCACGTACGTGAGCATGGAGGACATGGAAATTATAGCAGTATGCATACTGTATTTATTGAATTTGTACAATTATGTACTGTATTTATTGAATTTGTACAATTATTTGTAAGTGACGGTGTAAGAGATAGCACTAAATAATTGTACTGTTTTAAACATAGAACTTTGACTTTAACAACTCAGAATAATAAAAAACTGTGGTTGCCCACGTGCCTACCATGCGTAATCATCATCATCATCATTACAGCCCTTCACAACACTGCCCTCCACTGCTGAACATAAGCCTCCCTCAAGGTATGCCACAAAGCACGGTCCTGAGCTACCTGCATCAATCGACTTCCTGCATGGCTTACCAGGTCGTCACTCCATCTAGTGGGGGGTCGCCCTACATTACGCCTACCGGTACGAGGCTGCCACTCGAGAACCTTTTTTCCCCAACGGTTGTCGGTTCTTCGAGCTATATGGCCGGC
>DWHP01004327.1:0-12658 GCA_018247895.1 Parnassius honrathi
TTATTAAGGTCTTTTTTTGAGTTGAGTGGCTGCCAAACTCAGAGAGTAATTCTAGTTCCACCTATGATCCAGAGACTTAGGAATTTAGGCATATCATTGATATAAATGTTCCACGTTTCAGGGCGAAAGTAGCAGAAGTAAAACGAGAACTGTCCCTGCGTACGAGAGCGATATCTTGTGGAATGCCATTCCCAGAGCCGAAAGTGATGAATGAGTTTTTGAACGCCAGTGACGATGACATCAATTTAGACACATTAAAGAAACCAGTTCCAAGTTTAATAGAATTTGTGGTATGTGCTTACTTTGAATCACTACTTGATACCTGATAATTTATATAAGCTATTCGTTTTGAATTTAAAAAAAATGATTTTTCCATTGTATGATAGCATGAGGAGCCAATCTGTTCAATCAGGATGGATCGATCTGAGCTGTCTGTTTGTCTGTCACAGAATTTTTATCTTAAAACTATTTGACATGGAAAATTAAAATTCCGCATATTCATTAAATCCTGTTACCCAAACACTTGTTAAGGTGGCCCTAGTCGATGGCATGAACTAAGTGGTGGGCGAGGTTAAAATGCATGCTATCTCAGCCGACATCACGTGCGAAAGGGATAAACGCTGTGATGGAGCAGTAAGGAGCTAGTACGCATACATATATACACTCCTTACGCTGAGTGACGCAATGCGCGTTTTCTTTGAAGCAGCGCTCTGCGTATGTGGCACGGCGCGTGACACCTATCGGTGGCGCCTACGCGATTCATGTTTGAATGATAACATAAACTCAAACAAATTGGTGTTATTATAACTTAGGATTTGATGTGTGAAACGTAAATAATAATTACGTTTGCGCAAAAACAAAGGCCTTTTGTGTTTGCGCATACGCTATGTTCAAACAACAATAATTCTTAAAATAACAAACATATATCTGTAAACTTTATGTTGTATTGTGGCTTAACTCAAAATCTGTCTATCTAGTAAAAAATAAACAGGATAAACGGGGTTGGTTTTGCAGTAATTTATAATAATTTGCCGATTAGCATAATTTTTTGATATTTATTTGAAGTTAATTTTTTTTTCTTTAAAGATACGAGTATGTGAATAATTTTTTTGGTAACGTAAACGTTAGACAATATTGTTGCCCTCCGAATGAGCCAATTTTTATCTCGGTAAGACAAAAACTGAGAGATATGAATTTTTTTGTAAACACGTAGAGAATATCTCCAGAAAAAAAAATGGCCGCCACATAGAAGGGGAGGGGTTAGACCTCAGTGTGTAGTGTATTTTTGTATTAAAATATCTGTATTATAAGTACCTAGGATATCGCTAGTCCGTGACTGGACACACTGTATAAAGTGTACATTGATTGCGAAAGTTAATAGAATAGTAGATATTAACTTTCGTAACAGTAAAATTACCATATATTAACCATATGTCTATGAACGTTTTCTTATATAATTTACCTGAGGATTTATTGCGCATTGCACGGTTAAAAGGATGTGACACCTTAGAAAGTGCTTTGAGCATAGTGCTTGAAAAAGTTAATTTCTTATATAAATATCAGGCGAGAAATAAAATGTTACGATTGCCGAACAACGCCCTACATAAACCTCAGCCAGTATCGCAAAATCCCTTTATAGACAAATTCTCAATGAAACCATTTTTCAGAAAACACACAAACACCACAGCAAAGTTTTAAAATTAACGCACCCCAAAACACACCAAACATGAGACCTCACTTTCAACAGCCTCAACAATTTCAACCCCAACATAATATGCAATTTCAACCATGATTTAAATTCGGAATACCAAGCAAGCAAATTAAATTACCAACACAATAACCACAATAATTTGGAATTAGACCACAACCCCCTCAACAATCCACAGTATATAAGCCACAATTAGGTGTAACACCACAGTTTGGATATAGACCAAACTTTAACCAAGGTCACCAACCCACTGGTTATAGACCACCACCTCATTTACAATGACCACAATTTCAATCGACCGATGTAAGCATGCGTACAGCTCCACCTGTGAAACCTCAAGGTTTTACACGCATGGACGAGTTACGCGCTTAACGAAATCGGTGACGACACCCAGTACTATGACGTAAACCACACGCAAACGGAGGACGAAATTAATTATTGCGGAAACCATGAAATGCCCCAATATAAGGAACAAGAATTAACACACGAAATCGAAAAATTTTCAAATAGAAGCCTCAAAGCAAGCCCAAGGGATTACTTTTGGGCTCGCTTTGAAGCTCTCTGTGTATTAACACATAAATTGTAACCTTAAATTAAAACTACCATATATAGAAATACCAGAAATTAATGCTGTTTATGATTGATACCGGGAGTTCTAAATCTTTCAGAAGTCCTTATAAAACAAACGAATACCTATTTTGCGAACTTTAAACGTTACGAACCATTTGAAGTTATCAGTACTCACGCATCTAGCTTACAAGAGAAAGTGATAATTATACCGCTATTTCCGATTTTCAATAGTGATCAGATACATAAATTTTACATATACGATGTAGACGGCCATTATGACGGACTTATCGGAAGCGGTCTTCTGAAACAATTAGATTCTAAAATCGATATGAAAAACGAAATTTATGAGACAGATTCCGCAAATATAGCCATAATTCATAATCCGACTAATGCAATTAAAATAGACCCGCGTTGCGAACAGTGTAAAACGACCATCCAATTTATTAAACGGAGAAGTTATATTAAATTACACCAAATCTTGCGATGGACTGAAACCCAATGACGATAAAATTAAAGCCGTATTAAATTATCCCTTACCACTGAAATTAAAAGGTTTCTCAGTTTAGCAGGCTATTACCGACATTTCATAAAAGATTTCGCTGAAAGTAACTCAATGACCCATGACAGCACGCTCGAAAAAGAAACGGTCTATGCCTCTTGACGACAATAAATATGTAGTCCTTTCAAAAATGCAAAGAACTTCTGACAAATGCCCCCATATGAATGTATCCACACTTTGAAAAGTCATTTATATTAACACAAGGTTCAGTACGACAAGACAAACCCATTACTTATGCTAGTCGAACTCTTAACAATGCCGAAACACGCTACAGTGTAACTGAAAAGAAACTGCTAGCAATAGTTTGGGCTATCAAACACTTCCGTCCCTATCTTTATGGCAAAAAGTTTACGATTAATAACGATCATAAACCTCTTGCCTGGTTAAACTCTCTTAAAGAAACCAATAGCCGATTGACTAGATGGCGCTTACGACTAGCCGAATATAACTTTAACATTGTTCATAAAAGCGGTAAGCAGAACTCTAACGCGGACGCTTTGTCACGAATTAGAATTAATGTCTTAGATAAAAAGAAATTTCATCCACTCATGCAAATGTAGATAAAGACGAAGACCAAAACAAGGAAATTCATTAATAAAAGACATTAAAAAATCAGACGAATTGCAAAAAAGGACATTTAGACAACCACCTCCGGAATCTATGTCCATTTCAGACACAAACTCTGAGAAAGCTATCGTTATAGAGGATACGGATTCAGATAAAACCCTTTCAATTAAATCCGATTATTCTATACCGTACGCTTCTAGTAGCACATTAACAGTCTCTGAAAAACCCTCTACTATCGAAACTGCACATTGAGGACAAGACACTGAATCACAGGGAGTTCCAATCTTACAGGAAGCGATCGACACCAAACCCAATCAAATTTTAGTGTTCAGCTAGAACATAGACAAATTATCTGTAAAAAACTAGTCGAATATATTAGGAATAAAACTAAATACTTCATTTATTTCGAAAAAAGAACACAACACAGATAATGAGAAAGTACAAAGAGACATGGTTCAGAAACATCATGTAGGTAAAACTTGCCATCGTGGTATTAGAGAAGCCCTATTGCATATTAAACGCTTATATTTTTGGCATAATATGTAAAATTATGAAATATGATCGGAACCCCATAAAACCTAAACTCCAACTGACACAAACCCAAAATAAGCCACTTGAAGAAATTTTCATAGATCTTTTTAAAATCGAAGGTCATTATTATTCAACAATAATTGATGCCTTCAGCAAATTAGGACGGGCCTTTGCAATAGTTAACAGATCGACTCCTGAAATCGTCAGAGCTCTTCTTAAATATTTTTCTTCTTACGGTGTCCCTTTCAGTTTATTTAAAGGTACTCTGTGGGTGTCCCCACAAAATAAGTTCAGCTCCTGGATCTGAGTTTAATAAGGCTTCGCTTAAAATTTCTTTCCTTTTATAAAATAGTACCACCACAAATTAGATAATAGTTAAACACGCTAGGGTTGTATAGAGATAATAAAATAAATAATAGCCTAGAAATAATGAAATAATTATTTTGTTTCATGGTCAAATATGTTTTATAAAATGATAAATAGCTTTATTACATTCTTTGAATTTTATGTCATTAAACTTAATAGTTGAAAATATTATGAATTTGGTAATGATAATAATAATCGACTAGACCGAATTTCGATCACGGCGGCTAGTCTTCAATGGAGACCAACCATCTGCGTAGGACAGGATTATAGGGCCCAGGTGTATGCGCAAGCACAACACAAGTGCAATATCTATTCCTTCTCATAGTCCGATGGGACGGTAAGTCGTCACAACTGGAGAGAGATCAGGCGCAATACCAACAGCTTAATGTGCTTTCCCAGGCACGGCGGTGAATGAAACACCGCCAAATTCCTGACTCCGGGCTGTACTGAGAATGAGAAACCCAATAACTGATTTTTGCCCGAACCAGGATTTAAACTTGGGACTTCATGATCAGACTCAGGTGATTGTGCGGCACTGATACTACACTGGTACTCTCGGGATTGCACTTGTTAGTGTGTGTGTTAGTGAAATAGCTAAATCTGCTGCCTGCTGCGTAGCTCTACCGCGTAAAAGTATGTTGGCTGTATGGTGAAAACATCCAGCTGTACCTATTGTATACATTCCGCCAGGGAAACTGGCTATCGTGAGTCGTAACGGAAACATGATCTCAACAAACAAAAATCAGATCAATTTTATAAAAGGTAACATTTTATTTTGTATTTACATGTGGTATTTGATTTTTAAGTACACATAAATGAAAACTACAGATTACATTAATACTGGTATTCACTAGTAATATACCAAAGTAAATACCAAATAATACATTTGTTGTCACCCGAATTACATTATACTTGTTTAATGAAAATTTTTAATATAATATCAGATCTTTTCAAGACTTACAATAATAATTACAATGTGTTGTATTATTGTACGGCTCAATACCATTGTAACAAAAATATAACTTTATATAAATATTGTACAACTTCTTACAATAATGCCACAAGAGTATTGGTAAATTATACCAAATTAGTATTTTATGTTGTATTAGTACTGTGTATAAGCTGAGCAAATTTCCTACTACTTCTGGCTAATATCAAGATTGAAATATCCACTATTGTTTCCCTTAATCTAACAGTATTTACAAAATATACTTTAATAGACGATTATAAAAATTTGCAGTGAAAAACTTTTCAATTTCAAATTTGAACAATTGACAAATCCATTTTGATGCGTAATTATTACACAAAAGAGGCCAATCTGGTGCACTAACCTAAAAAATAAAACGAAATTAAGTAACTGAAAACTTTACCATTTCAAGCTAAGCTCGCTGGTTTTTATATTGTCATATGTAAATTATTAATTTATTGTCACAGTAATTAATAATTCCTAGTTTCAAGGGTTAACAGTAATAATAAGGTAAATATAATATATTATAAAAAAGGCCAGTCTCATCTGTGAGGGTGCGTTTAGGTATTGTGATGATTCTCTTCAAGTAATCTATATAACTAGTGATCTGCCCCAGTTTCACACAAATGATTTCCGGATCTCAGCAGTTTTTGCGAGACAGCATTTGATTTTTATATAATCAGATAATTTCTTACAAAAATTAAATGTTGTATAAATGGGAACACTTACATGGCAACACAAGCGGCGCGGGCGACTGACAGGTAACATTAACACCATAAGATTAAAGATACCGTCGCTGATTTTAGTAAAACTTTAAGCAAATTGCAGTTAAAATCATGTATTTGTAAATATCCAATTATTTTTATATTCTTCTTTTTTTGGTAATATTTTGACAATACCTAAGCCTCTTTGGAAGCAGACTGGGTTTTCTATATGTATTTTTTTATATATACACAAATATAAATACTCAAGATAAAGAGATAGGTACAACATAAGAAACTAAAAAAAACTTTTAAAATAATACTGCTAAGTTGCAAGAATACTCCAAAATATGAGTGCTCAAAATAGTATAAACTTATTCATCTAAACATTCAGTCATTGTCTATATCAACATTTAGTTTTTTCTCAATAGTATTGATTGAATTTTCGCAGTCATCATGAAGAACTACAGTTGTGGCACTAATACTTGAAGGACTATGAGAATGGGTAATGTTTGTGCGGTTGCTGTCAGCCAAATGTTCCAACTCATGGCTTTCTAGATTTGGCACACCTGAACAGATTGAACTGATACGTGATATGGACTTTCTTTCTTCTGTCGGAGGATCTTTGTTGGAATTTTTGCCCAGGAGAAGAAGCAGGGAACACAGAAAAAATGTCGCATAAAGCCAGCTGATAGACATGATTAGTGCTAAAAAAATCCCTATTTGTGAATATGGCAAGAGATTTGATTGCAAGAGAAATATTCCAGCAAATCCTGTGGTCAATGCAGCAGCTGCAGTAGGTCCTGATGATGCTGTTAATGCATATTTGACTCTAGTAGCTTTTGTGCCACTAGCATTTGTATAACTTAATGCATAATGAAGACTAAAATCTACAGCTAACCCCGCAGATGTTGATATCGCTACACTTTCTAATACATTTAATTTCCAATCACTTAACACTAAAACAGCTATAGTAACTGTTGAAGAAAATATCATTGCAATTAATGCACAAATACTGATGACCAAGCTAAAAGTAGCTGGTATAAGAACTATGAACCCTAAACTAGCAGATAATATTAAAGCCATTACAGTTCCACTTGCTAATGTTTTCTGTAAATCATAAAACTGCAAATCTGATAAAAACCAACCATTTTTCATACCCGGGGGTGCAGACCTTAATTCATGTTGAGTCCAGTTTTCAACTTGCATGAAAAAGTTATTCATTGCAGTATAGGACATGGAATATGGAACTATACTTTCAAATTCCACAACTATTGCTGAAACATTGGGTGGGTTGGCGCTCCTAAGAAATTTAGGTCCAGCAACTCCTGGCATAAAAAGCTCCCTTGGGGTTTGATACAAGGATTCCATTGCTGCTAAAATACAAAGGTTGAAAACATCTTTAGAATATGGAAATTGGGAAGTTTCACAGCAAGGGGTTCTGTTAATTTTATCAATGTTATCAATACAACGTCTACTCATGAACATTCTAAAACTTTCAATAAAACAGTTTGGAAGCAAAGGCCCTAATGTGTGTTGATAGAATGGTTGACCTTTTATTTTTCTACAAAATTCTGAAAGCCACAACTGTGACTTAGGGTCTGAGATGGAAAAATCTGTATCAAAGACTAAATGCCCAGTTGAGGCGGGATCCATATGATTGCCATTGTCAATTGCTTTGACACCCCAGATCCATCTTAAAGGCATTTTACTACCTGTACCTAAATCTTTACCAAATCTTTCAAACAGAAATTTATCTCTATATTGTAGGTCATATTTTTCAAAAGGATGAGAAGTCTGAAAAAGTTGAAACTGTTTTGAGTCAGGTAATTGAAGTCCAGGAGTGTAAAAAACTACAACAATACTACAAACTCCTATAGCACCCAATATAACCACAATACCTATGTGTGATTTTGTGATAAAAGTTATTATAAATCTATTTAATATAACTTTGATATCCTCTCCAATTTCATTAATAGCTTTATTAATCACAATACTCCATGTTTTTTTAGTAGTTTTCCACATTTTAACCTCTAATACAAATACTGATGCTGGCAACCAACTTATCATAAGCAAAAAGTTAACTAATACTGATGTACCAGCAAAAACGCTAAAGCAATTTATGGCTGGAATATAACTTACATATGAAGCAAAAAATGCAACTGCAGTTGTTAATGTGGTAATAAACATAGTAACAATTGAATGTCTTAAAGTTTCTTCAAGTATTTGAATTAATATAGTCTCACCTGCACTTGAGACATTCTTTATATCATTGAGTGCATTCTCCTGACTTACATTGTCCCTAATAAGCTGTTTACAAATCATCTTCCAAAGCTTAACATAAAGAAATGCATCATCAGCGCCAATTCCTATCACAACAACTATTACTAATAAATTCATAAATGGGAAGAATTTTAGCTTGAACACATAATTATAGAAGAAGTATGCTACTCCAAGTGAGTATGATATAGCTAAAAACAACAGTATAGTTAATAACAGAGACTTAGTGTAGACCCAGACACATATAAATACAAAGAGTCCTCCTATGCCTATTAACCATGTATCCTGGATTATCCACAAATCAAATAATGCATTCTTTAGTCCAAAATCTACAGCAGGAATAACAAGTGTGTCATATGACAAATTTGAACTTTGCAATTTCTGGTAATAAGGCAAAACAGTACTGCTGCATGCAAGTGGAAGAAAGATCATTACATTTCTCACAAATTTTTCTGTAAATTGTGGTGGGGCAAAAGCATTGGAATCTATTAAGTAAAATAACAAATTATAAACAGCATCATACTGTGAACAATATTTTGGCACTCTACATTGATTTAAATCACATGATGCCATTAATCTGAAATCGTGGAAGTAACTAGCACATTTACTTAAAATTAAAATTACATTGTTTACATCCTCTTTCGTCACATTTTCACAAGAACTCTTGCCAGATATTAAAGCTATATAATTTGGCACACTCCATACTGGGCAACAAACATCTTCATTTCGCATAGACCTTTGACACAACTTGTAATATTCCTTACCACCTACTTGGACTAGCAGCGACTGCAATCTACACATTTTTTGAACATTTTTGAATTCCAATAAGGATGAATTTTCTGCACTTGAAATAACTAAGTGAGCATATTCAGATATTGGAGCTCCACAGACACTAGATGCATAATTGTGATGGACGGACTTGTCAGGAGTCCTCTGCATAGCTTTCAAAGAAACCCATTGCTTTCGTGTATGGTTTTTCAAAATTTCAACATTAATATCCTCATACGAAACATTTTTTCCAAATCCCCAGTGAACATGACCATTGACTGAAAAATTTGTGCTTGAAACATCTGAAGTCTTTTCAAAACCAGTGTTATATTTTAGTTTCTTCTTTTTGCTACGTTCCTTACTTTTAGGTCGTTCATTTCCGGATTTTTCTTTATCCTGGATGATTCTTTTGTGGTAAGTACGATTCATACGTTTCTGGTCGTCAATGTCTTTAGGATTAACTGCGAGTCTTTTAGATGGTCTTGTTTCATCGATAAGATTTTCCCATGCAATAAAACGATGCGCTAATGTGGTTCCTCGAGTCTCAAATCCGATAATTGGATCCGAAAATGACGGTATGTCGTGACACACCAATGGTATTACTGTAAGAACTGTTAAAATAACATTCAAGGCAAACAAATAAAGGTAAGAATGACGGACAATAAATCGGGCATAAACAGTTAACATTTTCGTGTGAAGGTTCCGTTGAACTCATAGTCATTCTTCATAGTTATCTTTCTCTCATAGTTATTTTTATCTTTTCATTCTTTTAGTTAAGTTGAAAGTAACCTTTTATCAAAAATAAACTTAAAAAAGTTTAACAATTACAGCTACCTACATTTTCGTTAATCCAACAGAAGAAAAGAAAAGAAATCATTACTAACAATAACAAACAACAATACCTTTATCCCCATAGACAATAGACCATAGATCATATTTGAGAATATAGATCATAGAGGTTAGAGAGAGAACGATCCGTACACAGAAAAGAACGATAGTAGCTGTAGAAAATAAGCCAAAAATATGGACAAAAAAAGAGAGGCGCAGCGATCGCTAAGTTGTCTCAATAAAAGCTTTGAGTATTAACTTTTTAAGCTCCACGCCAAAAACGCATTACCGTGTCCTGTACGCCAAAGCTAAAAGTAAACAAAAATACCTATGAAAAAATATATGTAGTGTTGCCAAGAGTTGATATATAGATATCATAAAATAACTTGATTTTGTTGATTTTATATGCAATAAATGACTCTTTATAAACCGGTATGTTTAATTTAATCTTGTGCTGTCTTCCATTCTTTTTATATATATACTTTGTACATAAATAAAAAACAAACAATAACAATAAAATAGTAGTAAATCACAGCACTACGCTTCATCGTGATAACATCACTGTCACGACTGGACGACAGCGGCGTAACGGACCTTCCTTTTTGATACTTTCTTAGAGATGTAGCCGTGTCGCACGTTGTGTATCGACTTCGAAATCGATCTAACCAAAATATACAGAGATCGACTCAAAATATTTTGTGTCTGTGGTGGCATAGATCAAGTGAAGCACATAAGAAAAGTCTAACCAAGGCTCCATATTATCGCCGTGAACCTCCGTGAACAGACGTGAACGTGGATGGTTTTCGCGGGATTTACGCGCGTTCGCGCCTGTGCCCCGATCAGAGTCGGTATTTTGTCCCGCGACAAAGGGTTCACGCATCCCTCGCGCAGCGTTCACGCGTACACATCCACATTCACGGCTTCGTGCCAGTTCGTTTTGGACTACAAAGGCGTACGGACGATTTAATTTAGTCATACACCATCTTCTTTTTTTTCTCAACGCTTTCTAATAAATTTCTTGTTTTGGACGTCTAGATAGTGATACGAGTATGTTGCCACAGCAATTTTTTTTTTATAGGACAGGGTGACAAACTAGCACACTGTCCACCTGATGGTAAGTTGTTGCTGCGGCCCGTAGACATCTACATCTATCCTCGATTACAAATAAAAATGCAGATGCGTTGTCACACCTGAGGACTAAGATGAAATGCCTCGTTTCCAGTAAAAAAGGTCTGCGGTTTTCTATACTCACCATACGAAACAGCAGTATTAAGCTGCTATTTTGCGCTGGTATTCTGTGAGAGCATGGTCCTTCCCCGGTCGAGCCGACCTATTCGTGCTACAACTATACTACTAATATAACTGCAGCATGGCTCTACCACATATAAAACCTTGCTTAAAACTTGTGTGGCTAGTATCATTATGGAAATAATATTAAAAAGGAGAGTGTCGATTTAAACGATTTTTTTTCTAACATCTTCTATTGAGGCGTCGAAACTATAGTCGAGTCTTGTGAAAAAAAAAATTTCTACACGCTTGTACACTGATTCTGATAACGCAGTTAACGTGAACCACAGGGTTTTTGTTACAGGTTGCATATAATTTTTAATAAATTTACATCTTTTGGTTAGTCTTAGTTGCCGCCTTAGCTCTTTTCGAGCTAGATCTAGCACTTATCACAGTAGGTGAACATGTTTTTTGAAGTTTTAGGCCTTAAAGAGCAATCTAGCCCTTTTTCAAAAGATACGAAAACTTCGCACCGCACGCGCTTATCAAGTTACGAAACAATGTGCGCCATTTAGCATACATTTTGTCAGTCACATTCACACTCATAATCACTCAATCGGTATATTTTATTCCGGCTTCTGGTTTCTCGCGCCATTATTTTCTATTTGTTACCTATAGAGTCAAATAACCAAAAGTTACCGCACCTGTTCTACGCCTGCGTAACCTTGCGACCCTGGATGTGGAGTTGTGTTGTTGAAACGGATTGCATGCTCAACAGATTGGTCAGATATTTTTTATACATCGGATGTAAATCATATGGTAGAGACACTGACTAATAATATCCTTCAGTTATACGATGCAGTAGCTCCGATTCGCAATGTTAAAGTCAAGCGCCCACCAGCAGCGCGGACGGACAGTGACATCCGTAAAGCAATGGCAAAACGTGATCGGGCTTTTGTAAGATTTAAAAGCAATCGCTGTGATGCCAACTGGAATAAATATACTACCAGAAACAGATGCAATCAGATGGTTCGAGCTGCAAAACGCCGACATATCCATAAGAATATTTTAAGTTCTTCTCCAGCCGGCACTTGGAAGTTTCTTAATTCCCTTGGGTTGGGTAGACGAAAGAATTGCCCTGATATGGGCTCAGTATCTCTCAATGATCTTAACAAGCACTTCTTCTCGGCACCTATAATCGATAATTCCATTTAAACATAGAACTATTTCTCTTATCTCATCACTTCCCAAAATCGACGCAAACTGCTTTGCTTTTTCTCCAACAACTGATGAAGATGTTCGTAAAATTATTTTTTCCATTAGATCTAAAGCAGCTGGCTATGATGATGTGAGTAGAAATATGATTATCCCCATACTTGAAAACATTCTCCCAATCATTACCCACATCATCAATTTTTCTTTTTCTACTGGGGTTTTTCCATCTTTTTGGCGTAAAGCATTTATCCTTCCACTTCCCAAGTTAAACAATTCCAGTTTTGTTAACCATTTTCGACCAATTTCGATTCTTCCCTTTCTTTCAAAGATTTTAGAATCAGCTGCATACAAACAGTTATCCAGCTACATTT
>DWHP01004328.1:0-12657 GCA_018247895.1 Parnassius honrathi
CTATTAATGGAGGATGACATTTTCCTACGATCAATTTTTATTTTAAATTCCTGACATTATGATGAAACTACAAAGCAATATATAGCGAATTTAAAATTAGTTATAAAAAAGGGAATTTAATTAGATATTTATCTCCAATGTAAAATATACGAAATAATTACGGTGTCATATTCTGACCTGCCATCATATATCATTTCGCTGTTTCCATCAACGGAGCCGAATCTCACCAAATCTCACGTGTGAGGGAAGGAAATATAACGTAATTTTTTTCCGCAAGAAACAGCATAAAATATGCCTAAATTCCAAACAATAATATTTATCCCAGTTATGCGAAGTCCACAAACTATATAACAAATAATGGAGCAAAATTATGTTTTTTTTTTAATAAACCCAACGTAATCAGGCACAGATTAACGCATTCGCACTAAAACACGCATTTTGAAAAATCTCTCGTGAGATTCGGGGAGTGAAGGGGTCGAGCGTCGTCGTCACACCATCTCACCAAGGGAGTGGGGAGGGTAGAAAAATCGCCAAAATCGCCTCTTGTAATTAATGGACGCCACCTAAGACGAAATTAAGAATACAATAACAATCATTTGACGTACTATTACGCATATATAAAATTGGAGTGGCTGTCTGTAATATCGAATTAACATACTTCTGATTAGCTCAGGGTGTTGTTTGCATGCCATTAAGACACGAATAACCAATAAAAAAAATTGGTTGTCTGTAAAGTCGGTTTACGGACGATATTTTAATGTGACAACGTCATAACAAAACATTGATGAAATTATTGCATACTTTGATGAATAAAATTTAATCATTTTTATTGAATTATCAATATTTTGTATGGATACAAAGAGTGAGTGAAATGAAATCTACAATCTAATTGATAAATTTACTTTTAAGCTCAAGCTGATCATGCCTTTCGCTCGCACGTGCAGCGCTCTCGCTCCAATAAGCGTAACGTTACAATGAGTCATCCTTTCTCGTGCGTGCAGCTAGCGTTCACCGATTTATTAGACGTTGTAACGTCCAAAAGTGCTGTCTGTCCGTATGTATGTTTATTATAAGTACGTTTGTCGAGACTAATCTCCGGAATAGCTGAACCGATAGTGATTAAACTTCACGAACAGATAGAGTCACCAGAAGTGATCTAGGCAGTGTAATATAATCCCAAAAAATTGGAATTTTTCTTGTGACATTTAAAAGTGAATTAATAAAGGGTCGTTGATAATTACCTTAAATGTAAATGATGATTTAAATACCACTGAGGCGAAGCCAGGGTGGGCTGCTAGTTAAAAATAAATCAGGCTAAAGAAAACCATTAGAACAATGTCTACCATAAATTAATTTATAAGGTAGTGAGGGTAATATGGTCACCTTTAAACTTTGCCCCCCCCCCCTTAAAACCTAAACTAAGAGTAGGACAGACTAGTTTTTACGTACTGTAACTTATCAAATTATAGCCGTGTCAAATCGTAAGCAACAAAACTCTGTACCCAATTTTTACAACGTGGTAGAGCAACTATTATGGTTATGGAATGAATGGGTCGCCTCGACTGGGGAACGACCACGCTCTTACAGAATACCAGCGTAAAATAGCAGCTTAATGCTGCTGTGTTTCGTATGGTGAGTGTAGAGAACCGGTAAGCCTTTTTAATGGAAATGAGGCATTTCGTCCTTATTCCTCAGGGGTGACAACGCATCCGAATTTTTATTCTTAATCGAGAATAGATATTGATGTCTATGAGCCACAGCATCCACTTATCATGAGGTGATCTGTGTGCTCGCTGTCACTTTTATTCTATTAAAATACAAAAAATATAAAACGTTGGCGACAAGATAAAGGAGCCCACAGAATATCATACCAAATGTAACCAACCGCATGACCGATTTAGTATGAATAAGTCAAAAAATACATTTAATATCTGTGACCTACAAAATACTAATTACGTATTGTGCTCACGTTGCACTTTAACTGTGTATTAGAGCAGTTCACACGTTAACTGCGTAACCATACACGCCTCGTGTCGGTGAAAGTCATATCATTTAACTGTATTACTTTTTTATATTTCATTCTTACTCTTTACCTTGGCATAAATAATTGCTCGAAAACAAAAATATGCTTCGACTTTGTGTCATATGAGACACCATTTTATATTTTGCGTATTTCTCATAAAATAAATAATAATAAATAATAATGTCCTCCAGAACGAATTTCGGTCACGGCGGTCAGCTTCAGCGGAGACTAGCCATCGGCGCAGGAGAGGATTATAGTGTCCAAGTGTATGTGCAAACACAGGTGCACACTCTATTCCAACAATCGGATAGAGATCAGGCGCAGGTCCAACGGCTTTACGTACTTTACAAGGCACGGGGGTGAGACACCACCAACTTCCTGACTCCGCATCCACTTACTGAAAGGTGGACCTTGTGCTCGTTTGTTATCACCCTATGCTTTAGACAAACGATCAGGCTTTATTTATTTTAAGAATAATAACTCAGCCGTTTTTCTGAAACCATTTACAGAGTTTGCATTTGTTGCCGATTTTTCGTAAGTTTTTCCAAACATCTGTTCAGAAAATCTTATGTTTTGTCGGTCAAAACATATTCGGAATTATCGTGTAGCCAACCAGGTTTCAGTTACAGACCCTATTAAAGCACCGTACATTCAATATTGTACTATATTTTTTCGTCGAAAAATTATTATTAGATGCACATATTATATCCATATTCCAGTCTCATCGACGTTGAATAGCATGTGTGGAGGAAAATTTATTTTTAGCATTGCTTGTTCAATATACTATATCGAAAAATGATTTTACGGCGTCTGGGTTAAATCATCTAATCCTTGCGCGAAAACAGCATGTGATTTCCTGGCTGCGTATAAAGCCTCGTAACCAATTCTTACCAGCCTTAGAAGCCTTTTACAAACTAAACGGGCGTTAAACTAACTGAAATGTTGTAATTTTTATCTTTAAAACTTAGGTCATAAAAGCGTTTGCCCATTAACAGTAGTTTTCAGTATTTTTTTCTATGGCCTCTAACAATGCAGGCGCAGGGCGTCTGACCTAAACGTGTATTTACTAACGTAGAAAGCTTACATTCTTTCCTGACATATCGTTCCAAGTTACCCTTTGAAAGGCCATATCATTTTAATGACTTTTAATATCGTATTTGTTTATGTCTGCCAGATTAACATCACGCGGCGTGATCCCAAATTTTCCTTTTAATTGGCTTCATCTGCATTAGATATGAAGTTTACATGTAAACTATAGTTTATAACTAAAGCCCAAAATAGGGTACCTAATTTCAGGAGTACACTGGTATATCATATAACGAACACACTATAAACCCAACATAATCAAATTTGTAGCGTAATAATGTTTGTTATATGTAATTAACACAATAATATAAAAATTCACTCTTTAAAAGATGTCGTAAATCTGTATCTATATTAGTGTAATTGTACTCAATTTTAATCATTTAACATACCTTGCAACTGAGAACGAAAAAATTTCGTATCCGTTCTCGACAAAAGTCGAGATGGTAAGGTATTTTCTCGCATGTGTGGCGGTGCCTAAATGGTGCACGTTTGAGGCTACCGAGTGACTGAGGCAACGATACTACTGTCGCTCACAGCAAGTGAACGAACTTTCAAATATTGATCATTTTAGGAACCGTATGAATATATCTGGGTGTCGCAAAAGGCGACAGGAGGAAACAAACCAGGAGGTAGGCAGTAGCGTCTTCCTAATGACTACAAAACGTTGTTGTGTTGTGTTGATGCGGTTATCAACCCGCCCGTTAAGCGAGGCAACTGTGGGAAATTGTTCCCAATGAGGCTAATTATACTTTAACGCTGTAACGGAAAAATAAATTGTCGTAAAGTTTCAAATATTTAACCCGAAAGTAAAAATGCACCTAAAACATAGTCTATTTTAAATCTATTCATGCGAATATAAATTATAAATTGGGTCCAAAACCAATAATAAATGGGTTATTTGCAATATATTCAGATATAAATAAACATTTTTTTATTTTTGTCAATCGGTCGAGACTAATCTTCGGAAAATCGTCTTCTAATAATCTTATTCTATCCAGGCCAGTTGATACTGTATATATGCGAAAATATAAGTCGATACTGTATATATGCGAAAGTATAAGTCGATACTGTACATATGTTAAAATATAAGTCGATACTGTATATAAGCGAAATGCTGCGCATTCAATGGTGTAGAATGGATAGGATGTCAACCACCGGCTTAGTGGCGCATGACCAATTTTTTTTACTCATTACCATTTCCATCGTTAGAAAATATAATGAGACGTGTTTTTGATCTTAAAAAAACTAATTTGCTCCTAAATTTGAAGCTTATTGATTTTGTAAAAGACTAACGACGATTATTAAATAAATGTACAGTTAACAAAATCATAACCAGAAGACATTATTTAATATTCTAATTAATCGTAAATATACAAAATTAAACCTACCTAGTAAAGTCAGCCTTTTCACCTCCCACGTAAAGGAAAACATCGTATTGAAACCTACGTGCCTGAACTCTGAATAATTGGAAATATTTTCACGACATATGTTTTCTTTAAATAGAATAAGGGTGACAAACGAGCACACAGTCCACCTGATGGAATGCCTCGTTTCCAGTAAAAACGGTCTCCGGATCTCTACACTCACCATACGAAATACAGCAGTATTAAGCTGCTATTTACCCTGGTATTTGGTGAGAGCATGGTCCTTCCCCGGTTGAGCTGACCCTTTTTCGACCGTTCGCGCTACATCCATACTATAGCTGCAGCATCTCTACCACGTATATTTATTTTGAAAAAAAAAGTTTAAAATAATATATTATGTTACACAATTAACTACACAAAACGAATTGGAAATAGCTTGGTAGCGATCACCTTATTCCCAGGGGCTTTTATCATCCACAAACTCCTATTTAATAAACATTTTTATACAATCTTAGTTTAATAAAGTTGTGTGTTGGCGGAGGAAAAATTTTGTGTATTTTCTGGGATTCTGTTTTAAAAGCGTATATGTGGAATCCGAGTAACCTACTATATGTATACCTACTAGCTGACATATCCTTGAAAGGGCCTATATCTAGCCGTGGATTTGAAAAGGATTTTGATGTGATTATTGTAATCAAAAGATGTCACCGTAATCGGAAAGGGCCTTAAATATCTTCATCAACCAACGTCAGTGTATCCTTTTAATCTGTCTAACAAATAATGGTTTATTTAGGGCAGCAAAAGATGGCCTACTCGACGTGCTGCGAGAGGCGACCAGAAAGGAATGTAACAACAAGGACGAGTCGGGCATGACGCCCACGCTGTGGGCCGCTTTCGAGGGACACATCGAAGCCTTGCGACTGTTGTGTGGGAGAGGGTGAGTTTATTGATCATAATCATAGCTATATAATAACTATCTGAGTAGAATAGTGTTTATTTTTTCAAAATAAGATAGGTATCAAGATATATAACTGCTCTGCGTGCACTTCTGTATACCGACGTAATTTTAATGGAAAAGCTGTGGAATTCGCGCCTCTGGGACAAATACATTTTCAATTTTATGAAAGATTTTCTTTTATAGGATAGGGTGACAAACGAGCACACAGTTCACCTGATGGTAAGTGATTGCTGTGGCCCATAGACATCTACATCTATCCTCGATTAGAAATCAAAACGCAGATGCGTTCTCACCTGTGAGGAATAAGATGGAATGCCTCGTTTCCAGTAAAAAGGGTCTCCGGTTCTGTACACTTACCATACGAAACACAGCAGCATTAAGCTACTATTTTACGCTGGTATTCTGTGAGAGCGTGGTCCTTCCCCGGTCGAGTCGACCCATTTGCGCTACAACTATATTACTAATATAATTGCAGCATGGCTCTACCACGTATAAAAATGTGAACCATAAGATTTGAAATGTCTTTCTTCCTTAACCTTCAATTAATCCTCACCTCCGATGCGAATAAAATCTTTGCTTTAAATACCAACTACTGATTACAGGTATTAGAAACAGAGGAGTTCCTCGCTCTCGCTCCGGAAACATTGGCGCAGCTACTAGACAGCGATCGCATTATGGTAAGTATAAAAGGCTATTAATATATAGTAATAAATGTCCTAACGTTCTCACAGAGGACTAACATAGTAGGTCTCATAGTCTTTTATTATACTTGCTCGCAATTTGCTCTTTAAATGGACTATCCACAGTGGGCGCACTTATACGTTTCAGTAGTAATAGCTAATTCAAAACAATTGCATAATATTATTATTTAAAATACAAAGCCTTTTATGAAGTTCTAAAAAGCTACACCATCACTTCAGGGACTAGCGCTGTGGGAGAAATTGTGAAAAAAGAACTTTTGTGCCCCATGTTAATCTTGAGCTCACAATGTATATACGTTTACATATTTCCATGTTAAACATTTGTTGGCGATACAGTTGTAGTGCATTTAGCCCCTAAAGTCGTCTTGTCATTGTAAGAATTTTCTAGACCGAACAATAATAATTCTCTTCTCATTTTCATATATTGTTATCATATTTCAATATTTTGTTTAACTTCATTCATCATTCCTTGCCCTAAAACCCTCCCAGAACTGAAGGGAGGCCTGTGCCCAGCAGTGGGCCGTGTATAGGCTGTAACTTTAATTTTTTATTTAACTTCATATGTTTACTTTATTCTTAGTGAACCATTACTTATTTTCCTTCATATTTTTTGCATTTTGGCTATTCATTAAATATTTGTGTTATTTCTTTCACGTACATGGCACGCGTTCATACAATATTATTTATGCGAATATGCGATTTGAAATATATAGCATTTCAGCTCGTATAATTTATTATTTAATCGTACCAAAACTTTCACGTATAAGGTTCCGTTATAATGGACAATGTTCCTATGCAATTCTAAAAAAAAATTATTTCCCTCATTACCAGTACATTAAAATTCCTCCTATTCCTACAACTCCGATAATTTTCTTTACCTTAGGACAACGAAACATTCAATGATTACAATTAATCCCTGGAATAACCTCGAGGCTTACTGACATTGATAGATTTTCAGACATTCCTGGAAGGAAAATTCACTACGTTGGAAACGTCCCGTAGAAAACAAGAACAAACGACGCAAAACCACCATCAGGTCAGATCCCGGTGAAGCATAATAAATCAAGATAGCAAGTACTTTCCAAGTGCAATGTTACAGAACCAACAAATGCAAAAACAAGTAATCAGTTTACAACCACGTGCCCTCTCTGTAATAATGGCCACGGAATATATTTTTGCCAACAACTTATAGCAATGACGCCGCGGCAGACACGCAGTTAGATATCAAGATTACGGCTGTGCTCAAACTGCCTAAACCGTCACCAAGGAAAGTGTGTTTCTCGGAGTCGCTGCCGTGAATGCCAAGGTCAGCACAACACACTACTGCACGAAGCATTCGTAATATATAAAACCACGAACCAACCTAGCTCATCAAGAACGGTTAACCACGGAAATTCATCAAGCAACGCAGACGCTTTCCAGCAGAACCAGAACAGTGTCCACGTGTGTTACGTGGACACTGTTCTAACAGCGAGAGGTGCCAGAGATACTTCTCGCTACAGCTGGATCAAGAGTCCCAGACATCAGTTATAACGGTGAAATCAGTTCAACTTCAATCACTACCTAGAAGTAAGTGTAACGGGGTCACAAATGGGATCGGCATAAGAGAAAACAATTTCAAAGGCGTGATCAAGTTAACAATCAAGTCCAACAATAGCGACTTCACACTTAATACCGAAGAAGCTCTCATAATGAAAACTCTAATTATAATTTACCGAACTACACCTTGGACAAGCCGTCATGGGCATTCTTAGAAAACATACAGTTAGCAGATCCAGAATTCTACAAAAGTAATATATATATATATCATATAGATACCATACATAATATAGATATCATACGTGATAAGACAGGTATCGGACGTGTTATTGTCAGCTCCGTAGTTTTATTTTGATATTCGTGGTTAAAGTTCTAAAACGTCATCTAGTCGTATTTAATTCGTAGCATAATTCCTCGATCTTGTGTTAATATAAAAATTGTGTCAGTGTCTTAAAAACTGTGAGTGCTATAAATGATTTTATTTCAACATTAGCCCTGTGATATTGATTATAAGTGGGTTGTGCATACATTTCGTGGACAATATATTATGATTAAATACCCACTACAATAAAAATCTTGCATCTATATTACGATACAGATCAACATTTTCGTAAGGTCATATTAAAGCGCTTTGGCGTAGTGGTCTGTTCTAACATCCTGAAACCGTGGCTCGGTTCCCACATTGTCATTCGTCTTTTTGTTGTTGTTTTTTTTTTGTTTTTTTTGTTTTTTTTTCTTTTTTCCAAACAAATTATTTTAATTTATTGTTGGTTTTTGTTAGTTCAAATAAAAGTTCGATCGCTATCTAATTTTAACATAAAAAAAAACATTTACGCAATTAGCCACGTTACAAATTATACTTTATTATTGCATTTACGTATACCACAATGGAAAACAAACATTTTTGTATTGCCTGCAAAGATTTGCCACCACCTCCTGGTGAAAGAGAAAAGTGTTTATGTATGCACTGTAGGCAAGAATACCATTTAAAATGTTTGAATATGGATAAGACTGCTTTCTTTAAATTAGACGGCCAAACTAAATCTAAATGGAAATGCCCAACTTGCTTTAATGTAACAAATCGACGCAAGGGAGATATTTCGAACACACCAATTAGAAAATCAGTGCCGTTTAATGATTCAGTAATGACCTGCGACGACTTTTTTTCTGTTGAACACTCGGAAATTTCACCAGGTCCTCAGCCATCAACTTCTATGTGCCCTTCTCTAGGACAAGAAGTTACATTAGAGAGTATAGCCAGACTTCTAGATGTGAAACTCGATGCTAAATTAGACGAAAAATTTGAATCACTCAAGAAATTATTCTATATTAATATGAAATCATTAATCAAAATGGAGATTGTTACAGCCACTGATCACGTCGAAATTGAATTTACCGAGACTACAGACTTTCTACATCAGGGGCAAAAAGAACTCAAGTTAAATATTGAATCTGCTGAAATAAAAGTTAAGGCACTGGGAAAAATTAATGCCAATCTAACATACAAAATCATCAGCATCCTCGTTAGGAATCCATAGAAAAAAATTTCCCGCAGTCACAACGAGGAGATTCAAGCAATTCCCGAAAAACGGAATGAGAATCTTTTGACGCTTGTCAAAAATATTCATGCTACAGTAAAACTTCCAACGACCGAAGCTGAAATTAGTATGTGTCGAAGGGTTGCTAAATTGCCGACCACATTACCAACGCCCGCGTAATATTTTGCTTTCGCGGCCTTCCATTCGGCATCGTGATAATCTTCTGTCAGCGGTCAAACGTTGTAATAAGGTTAACCCTGGCAACATATTAAGCTCTGTACATTAAGGAATACAAGGGGACAGATACCCAATTTACGTTTCCGAACATCTCTTTCCGGAATCTAAGGAGCTTTTTGCTTTGACACGGGCTACTGCTCGTGAAAAATATAAATACGTATGGGTCAAATTCGGAAATATATATGAGAGAAAAGATGATAAATCTTCAGCAGTACATATTAAAAACAAAGATTTCTTGGCTAAAATTGGTTAACTTATTTGTATTGTAGTAACTCACTTTTTGTTTTTATTTATTTTGCGTTTGTTTTGTATTTTTTTGTCTTGAATGTAAATTTACTATCAAAATGTACAAATATATTAAATAATGAATATGATATTATTTGCTTTACCGAAACTAACTTAGATAAAGGTATTTTTAATCAAGAATTATTTGATGAGCGTTATAATGTATTCAGACGGGACAGAAGGGAATGCGCTTATGACGGACGAAAATACGAGGGAGGAGGTGTAATCTAGGCTATAAAAAATGTTTTACTGTTACTCGTAGGCAGTCTTAGGACAGTAACTTTGAGGATATTTGGGTTTCACTTATTTCTACAAATCATTTGTCATTAAATATCTGTGTTTGTCATCTTCAGTCAGACGACATAAATAAACTTATGAAACACTATCAAAGTATCACACTTAGCAATGCCAGTTCTGGACATTTCTTATTGGTAGGTGATTTTAACTTTCCTGACATAGACTGGAAGATCTCTAATTTAGAATTACGTTTAATTCCAAATGCTTCTGCTGGCACTAAGGGCCGTTTCCTTTTAGATACTATGACATTATGTGATCTGAAACAATATATTAATTCTAAAAATCTGAATGATTGTCTACTTGATCTCGTATTATTAACTATGGACGAACTAAAAGTAATAAAAGTAGTAAAAGAAGTAGAGCCATTATTGAAACTGGACGGCCATCATCCATCTATAGAAATTAATCTTAATTATACAAATAATAAACCAAATTTTGTTAAGTTTAATCGTAAACTTTTGAAACCAAATTACCATAAATGTAATTTTGAAAAAATTTAAGATAATTTAAGAAAAGTTAATTGGTATGAACTGTTAATTGACTTGGACCCTGATAATGCTGTTGACGCTATGTATGTATAACTATTTTACTGTTTGCACCATTTAAAAAATGTAATCCTAACCAATACCCATACTGGTTTAACTATCCTCTTATTCGTTGCCTTCGAGATAAGAAAAAGTATCATAAGTTGTATAAAAAACTTGGTAATCCGAGGGATTATGATACACAGAACTCGTAGTAAACACTTCTTTGAAGCCTGCTACATATCGATTCAAAATGAAGTTGAGAATAGTTTTGGTAAAAACGTTAAACATTTCTTTAAGTTCGTTAATAACAAAAAATCAAGTAAAGGTATCCCTGAATCTACGACTCATGATGCTAAAACTGCTACAGATCCCCAAGGAATCTGTGAACTTTTCTCGGCGTATTGTGAAATTCAATACATGTATACCGGACAGGTCCAATCTTGAATTTTCAAATATAGCCATTAGTAGCGATGACATTATTAGAAAGATTAAAACGCTAGAGGCTTACAAAGGTCCCGGCCTCGATGGAATTTCATCATTAGTTGTTAAAGCGTGTTGCGAAGAACTAAGTTTGCCGTTATTTATAATTTTCAATAAGTCTCTTAAGAGCGGCACATTCCCCTCCGTTTCGAAAAATGCCTATGTAATTCCAATTCATAAGTCTGGTGATAAAACAAAATGTGAAAACTATAGGCCAATTAGTATCTTATCCTGTATGGCTAAAATTTTTGAATCGCTGGCTTATGACCATATTTACAACCACGTGAAACAAAGCATATCAAACTTACAACATGGTTTTATTACTGGTAGATCAACCGTTAGTAATTTACTTGTATACAAAAATTGCATCTGTCAAGCGTTTACTACCCGACGCCAAGTAGACTCAATTTATACTGACTTTTCAAAGGCGTTTGACAAAGTCAACCATAGAATACTCTCGGCTAAATTAACAGCATACGTGATACATGGCAATTTGTTGCATTGGATAAATTCGTGTCTTTCTAGACGTAGTCAGATCGTTGCAATAAAAGGTTTCCTCTCCAAACCAGTACATGTAACATCCGGGGTTCCTCAAGGCTCTCATCTTGGCCCTCTTTTGTTTATTATAATTATTAACGACTTGGTAGATGATATCACAAGTGAATGATTACTATGTGCAGACGATATGAAAGTTTTCCGTATAACCGATGATGCTAATGACTGCCTCTTGTTGCAACGGGACCTTAACCATATTCATACTGGTGATCTCATAATAGAATGCATTTGAATATAACTAAATGTTTTTTTGTAACTTTCACAACTAAGAAAATTCGTCTAAAATATACATACTATATCAATGATCAACCTTTGTCTGAAAGTAATGTTGCTAAAGATTTAAGCGTTATCTTTTACTCTAAACTAGATTTTAAGCAACATTTTAATCACTTAACGCAACGAGGTTATCAGTTAGTTCGTTTTGTTACACAAGTTATGAAGGAATTCAAGAGACCCTATAGTCTTATATATCTTTTTAACACTCTTGTAAGACCGATCCTTGAATACGCCTCAGTAGTCTGGTCACCCTATTACGAAGTACATATAGCTAATATTAAACGAGTCCAGAGATGTTTTCTGCGGGGCTTATGTCCGTCCGTCGATTGCCTAGAACTGCTTAATTTAATTAATTTTAACGGTAAATCACGTCTGCGTAACCCGCGTATCTTTAGCCTTGATGTTTACAGAAACAACACGTCTTTCTTTTAATCCGGTCATTACAATATGTCGAAATTTTGACGAGCTGAGACATCGTAACGCTGATCTAGACATTTTTAATTCTAATTTTTCACAATTTAGAAGATATGTAATTGCTACGTTAAATATGTAAATTTCACGAATATCTTTAAATAAGTTCTCTTTTTTTTACCTGCCACTAGTACTATGTATTATTGGTTTATTTTTCTGTCATTGTTCGCGCCCAAATGAACGAAACCGGATGAACGGTTGTATGGATTGCATCCCTCTAGAGGGCGCTGGAGATTGAGTGAGGTTTTGCTTGCGCCGGCGCGGCAGTTGGTTCAGTTGGCTGACAGATTCGGACGTGTAGCTACGCCGCGAGAACTCGA
>DWHP01004329.1:0-12655 GCA_018247895.1 Parnassius honrathi
GACGACCTGGTAAGACATGCAGGAAGTCGATGGATGCAGGTGGCTCAGGACCGTGCTTTGTGGCGTACCTTAGGGGAAGCCTATGTTCAGCAGTGGACTTGTGAGGGGCTGTAATGAAAATGATGAAATGAAATGAACAGTCGGAACGGTAAAATTAACCATCAATTCTTTTTTATTTCATTGAAAATATGCAAACCGTGTAGTGGCTGTGTAAGAATATTAACTAGTTGAGTGCTTGACATAAAATTCGAGTAACGCGGGTTTGACCCCCGTACAAGGTGAAGAAAAACATAGTGAGGAACCTACATGTCTAAAAAAATACATTTCGAAGACTACTATAAAGTTTAATTTCTTGAGATTTGCTTGTCCTAAGATCCCCTTAGGAATAAGAGGGGGCCTGTGACTGTGGCACGGGCTGTACGTCGTACTTAACTACACGTCGTGCAAGCAAGTACCGTGCAATGTGATGTTTTTGGTTGTGTAAGAGAATCGTGTCGTAAGCGGCGACAGTGGGAAATCCAGAAAAATCTCATTGACTCCGTAAGCTTGATGTAAAATACCCGTACCAGCAACGGAGAGCAGTGATATCTGTGTTTGAGCGCATATCTCTCAGTATCGCTCCTTATGACATTCAATGAACTAACACACACAGCGCAGATAATGTATATTATATCTTTATGTATCTGTAAGCATCGACCTACATTGAAAGATGGTGACAATATTATTTGCTCATATAAATATATCTGCAGATAAATATAGCATAGGATTTTACCTGCTGATAAATACAGGTAGTCGCTAAAAAATGCGATTAAATTCGCCTCGGTCCTTTATAAGATTTACATGATGTTCTTTCGAAATTTTTCGCCTTAGTAAATGCTGATGCAACACGTGCTGTTCTTTCGAAATTTTTCGCCTTAGTAAATGCTGATGCAACACGTGCATCAGAATCAAAATCTGAATCCTATTCTGACGAGCTGTCTAACAAATCTAGAGGCAATCTACGCTAAATCATTCTAAGTAACACTCTGTATAATTAATCCGCTCCAAAATACGTGACTAGTAAGTTTGTAGGATTACCAGTGAATGTATATTATCGTACATGCGTGATCACTTTCAGATAATTAAGTTTTTAGACGTTGATAAAATGTCATCGTATCTGCGTAGTCCGTGACCCTCTTAACTCTGATCGGGATCGAAGTTGTGACATCTTTCTATTTCCAAAAACAAAAAGAATCAGCTAAAAGGGATATAGTGGTTATCGCCCGTTTGTGTCGTATGCTGGTGGAGAATATATTTTAATCGATTTAACAAGGAAATGTTTATATAAAGAACTTTTTATTGTTTAAAAAAACTTTATAAGTGGTTTACGTTTATACAAGACATGCTAATAAAACCGTATTATAAAACAGCGTATTTGTGGAAAGATTCCCACCAGAGTTACGCATTGCTATGACTGTCTTGGAAGATACGCCTGCGAAGTGGTAAGGGTCAGTTCACACAGAGAGCTGACGCTATGCGGCGATGCCTAAACAAACCAGTGGTTTTGCACAGTGCAGTGCATTGCCGCGACACGCATCGCGACGTCACGAGGCGCATCGTGAAGTCGCTGGCAGTACACCGCTCCTGCATGCTACGCCTACCGAAAAGCGCCGATGCGTTGTGATGCGTCGCGCTGCGCCGTGATGCGTCGCGCTGCGCCGCGATGTGTCGCGCTGCGCCGTGATGCGTCGAGCTACGCCGCGGGGTGTTTTTGAAATATCTCAATAAAATGTGTATCTTTTTGTGTAGTAAATAAAGTTATATTTTGTCTCGGTGTGCTCTGATCCTTACACCACAGTTACGAGTTGATGATGAAGAAGAAGAAAAATCGGTTACGCGACCTAACGTAAAAAAGTTTTGTGTCCGTGTAAAAGAATCCACCCCATAGCATCTCCTGAGTATCGTAACAGGAGACAGAGTAAAATTAAAGCAGGAGATGATGTTACTGATAGAAACCTACCCGTCAAGCGTGGCAACTAAGGCAAATATCCTGTGAGGTAATCAACGGAGTCTATGTTCAGAAGTGGTTTTTGATAGACTGATAGACTGCAGCCCACGTGATGATAAGTGGATGCTGTGGTCCACACACATTTACATTTATCCTCGATTAAGAATCAAAATGCAGATGCGTCGTCACCCCCGAGGACCAATGGCGATGGAATGCCTTGTTTCCAGTAAAAATGGTCTCCGATTCTCTTCACTCACCATACACAGCAACAATAAGCTGCTGGTATTCTGTGAGAGCGTGGTCTTACCCCCGGTCGATCAGACTCATTCGTGCTACAACCATAAGTATGAATATACCACTATATTTGCATTTTCATTTATGGCTATTTTTTATTTATTCTCTAAAAAATTATTATATGATTAGAATCAAATCACGATATCCAAAAGCAATGTCATGTATCGGACAAGGTATTTTGCATTATGTATGTATGTACGTCATGTATTATGGTTTGTAACAGGAGTCTTACTAACAATACCTATCACTACTAACAATAGTTCCTACCACAGCGGTTTTTAAATACTCTTTGGGTTGTACATATTATATTCAATGTCTAATCAACAAGAATCATCTTTGAAATAAAAAAGAAATGCTGGCAAGTCCGAAAAATAATTTATAAAGAATTTATAATGAAAAAAAAGTCATGCAAGAAAGCCTATAGGAAAGTACAGTACTAAGTTGTAACACAGGAGAAATTATTCACATATACCGTTCGATCCAAAAACTTTGACTTGGAATTTTTACCTATAGTGCGATTATCTTCGTTAGTGTTAAACATCGAAAAGGTCAATAAAGTGGTTGTTTTAATCGATATCTACGAGTGCGCATGCGCAGGTGCGCTAGTGAACGCGCCCGACGTCACCTGCTGAAGTCATGCACCTTACATTTTCCACGGCGGATGCGCGCGCAGCGACGCGTGGCGGGACAGGTCGACGGCTTCTTCACGGCTCGGAGATACCTATTATAATGTATTCTTGCTTTTGTATCAATTATGGGTCTAAATCAAAGTTTTGTTTAGACATTGTAAATACTTGAAAGGAACTTCAATTTATAAATTCAAAGCTGCGTAACACTACTAAGCATAATAATTTCTTATTTTTACGTGAATACTACACACATTTAATAAACTAGCCCCCACGTTCCATACGTTTTGCAACACTCGTGATCACGGGGGTTTGGGGAGTTTTTGACGCTCCGATGTTATAATTTACGAGGATATGTTTAACTTTTAATTACAATAATTTTTGATCCGATCTACGCAGAACGAGCTTATAGTATCACAGTGCCTTCAAGTCTTGTGGTAGCATGCTTGGGTTTGGATTTAATTTTATTAACTAGACGGTACAAAGCAATAAAATGTATAAGAAACGTAATAACAAAGTGTAATATACATGATATCTTATAAATAAAATTATAAAGGACTAGACTGTAACAACCAAAAGGTCACCAAGTTAGCAATAATGTTAGCTTAGTGCGGCTAATTTGACGGCGCCATTGATAGCAATTGTATGATTATTAATGGAATATTGCTACCAAAAGTTAAATTTGCCATCGTGAACAATTGTGCAACTAATGGAATATTGTTAGCACAAGTAACTTGCTGTGCGGCGTGGCGTAAGGGTATCCAATGCCCCTTATTCCATGAGCGTCGTAATAGGCAGCAGTGGGAAATTGAAAGCAGAAACAGTAGACGGTCAGCAGGATTTTACCCGATAACAGCTCAAAATGGTAAAAATGCGTTACAAATATGGAAACATTCTATATTGATCCTATGACGCAATTTGTGGGGAAGGCTGTAATGATATTTTTTTTAAATAATGGTAGGAAACGAGTACATAGTCCACCTGATGGTAAGTGGATGCTATGGCCCATAGACATCTACATCTATCCTTGATTAAGAAACATAATATTGATGCGTTGTCACCCCCGAGGAATAAAATGGAATGCCTCGTTTCCAAAAAAAAAAAAAACTTATTTAAACTTCTTTAATTATTATAGCGTAGTTCTTCCTATGTCGTGTCAACCAATTCACGCTACAACCATAAAATAGCTGAAAATGGTGAGTTAAAAATCATGATGATGACGTCGTAAGGAATATTATTAATAATAATAATGTGAAAATTTAATGAAAGCCTGTTCTAAAACTGGTTAATAGAAAGAAAGAAAGGAAGAATAGAAAATAGAAATAATATTAAATCGTAGCCACAATATAATACAGCTTAATAATTATAACGAACAAAAAATCTCTTAAAGAACTGGATGAACCCGGCGGACTTTGTCCTGTCGGTTAATATCGTAGGTTGCGTTCAGGAAGGTATTTTATTTATACGCATGCAATTTTATTTATTAATTGCCGCGCTTGATTGAAAAAAAAAGCAAAACAAATCAAACATTTTATTTTTTTGGTTATAAATACTACCATTTAAATATATTTAATGACATTTGTAAACATTTAATTCACGCAAAATACACACTTTGGACGTGAAAAAAATAACACGTTGCGAACTCAAATTTATTACAGTTTTTAGGATAGTTCTAATTGATTGTGTTTAATCGGAAAATGCCTAATCCACGAAAGTTCTACACATTCGGAATAGTTAACAACTTCAATTGAATATCTGAACAGTGTTTTGACAGCCTAAAAGAAATTATTTCCGTAATTCATTGTAACGAAGTCGTAAAAGACGACTTGGGAAAGTCTAGAAGATCTTGTTGCTTCCGCTAGACGACGGTATAAGTATCTCGTATTTATTATATCAAATATAAAATTCCTAGAACGATGGTAGAAAAGATATTGGCGCTATCTGTATTTCAGCAAATTTCTAAATCTAAGGGAGGCTAGACATGTCGTCATTTTAATCATGAACCTACTTTTTGTCTCATCCGAAATAATCGTCCGGCGACATTCACGAGAACTGTTTCCTCGTAGGAATTCGTGCAACTTATGTTCATGTCAGTTTAAAACCTGACTCTATTTACAGGGTCATTATAAATTAGTGTAATTTACAAGTGAAAAATCCGGTTTATGTTCCATCAACAAGGTGTTTAATTTTTATTCTAGAATAGTGTTATTTTCATATGAATTTTACGAAGAATCCCCGTTGCGTGTGAAAAAGCTTGTCGAAGTAGTGACAAACTGTACGGTGTCTCTCTCTATTGTTTGTCGATTATAAACTATATGAGTATTTAACGTATTTTAAATTGTGAGATAGTGTTTGTTTTTTACCATCGAGTAAAAATACAACGTAAATGCATTAAGAAAATTGCATTCAGTTTTAATCAGCAGCACGGTTCTACGAGCACAAGCAATACATAAATATTTAATTGTAAGTCGTTAACGCTGAATAACATATAAAGCGGAATAACACTGACTCATCACGAGATTTCTAAAACATTACACCGATTGACTTGAAATTTAGTATAGTTACTCATTTCGTAATGTAGGCACTCACTAAGGACGGATTTTACGGTGTTCCCATCAAATAATTTTTTAATACATATTTTAAATGTAGTTTCCGCAATAAAATATTATCGTGTGCGCAGCGAAGCGATCAATTAGCTAGTAGTAACAAAACCGCAAAAAAACAACAACTGTGAATTGCAATTTTAAGTGCTGATTTACTACGTGACGGCGATGAGGAAAAACATCGTGAGGAAACCTGCAAGTCTGAGAAGGTAAAATGAATTGGGCAACGTGGCGGACAACTCCTTGCCATAAACCCCTCGGAAATGAGAGATCTGTGCAGAGCTATGGGACGTAAAGTTTTAAATATTATGTCATTTACATTTTTGTTTATTTATTTAATTTATTTAAAAAGCGGACGTAATGCTAAAAGCATTTTTTGATCGCTCCTCATATAAACGAATACTCGTGTATAAGCTGCTCTTAAGGCTTCAAATTTTACGTGTAACTGTCTAAAGAAATGTACGCGGCTGGGAACAGTATTTAAGACATGATCCCATGGGTGTCGCTAGAGGCGAAAGAGGAAAACTAAAATATGAGATAGGCAGCAGCATCTTCCTGATTCAAAATTATAAAAAAATACTGTAGTTGCTCACCCGCCTGTCATGGCAAATATGGCGAAAATACCTGCCATGAGGTAATCTATGGGCGGGGACTTTTGATTGGCTGTAATGAATAAAAATGATGATGATGAAAATGACGAATGGATACCAATACACAGTGAAATAGTTTAACAATCGATTCGAAAGTATTCTAGATTACTTCTCCACGTGTAAATATAACCGCACAATTTTGTAGGAAAAAGTTTAATTATTACATAATTTATATTTTTGCGTTTTAAAGTTTACAAAGTTGCGAACTATCTGAAATACGTATTCTGTAATTCGCCTGCGGAAGTATGGCATTACACCAACCCCTTCGTACATGGGAAAGGCCAGTTTTATATAAGCTTGCAAAAATTCATTTGTGAACAATTACGGCGACCAGCCTCATCAGAGACTAGCCATCTGCGCAGGACAGGGTTATACGCGCAACCACAGGTGCACTCTCTATTCTCTCATTCTGATAGTCCGATAGGATGGGAATTCGATACGACCGGAAATTGATCAGGCGCAGGGTTAACAGCTTTACGTGCTTCCTGAGGAGCGGAGGTAAAACACCGTCGAGTGACTCCGGGCCGCTGCAGAGTTTTTCTTGATCCGGGACACAAACGAGGTTGTCGTTTTTTATTTTTAACTTCCCAGCGGCAAGTTATTGTAATGGGTCCGATTTTGCAAATTGGAAATTATAACATATCTCCACGTTTTAAGGTCTATAGAATCGAATAGTATGGTTTTTAAGACACATGTATGTATGTATGTTCAGATTCAATTTTTGCCTCGTGTATCTCGAGAACAAGGAGTAATACTGAGTAGTTTCCTTTAACGCATAATTAAGTAACTAAGACCTCATTAAATTTTGTTAGTTAGTCGTGTGGACCTTTCGGGTCGCACCTAGACCGCTTTTTAATATAGTTTGTAAAATAGATATTCAGTAGCTAACCACGCGAATGACCCAAAAAATGACGGATTTTATTCTCCTAGAAATATAGGCAATGGTGTGTTAGCCTAAGTCAAGTCTTTCTTCTTTTATTGGCTTAAATAAAGACGTGACTAAGACAAAATCAAGAAGACCAAGAAGACCAAGATGAAGAAGAACGTCAGAAAACACACTGATTTTAATGCTTACACGTTTTTGTCATTATAATTTCATCATAAATATTAAGAAGGTTGGTTAATGTGCGCAAGGGCGACGGCGGCCATTAACGTGAATTATTACTAGCGAACACAATGACTGGTTCGTTCAATGGACTTTTTAGAAATGTTCATAATTGCTGTCAAGTGTCGAGAGGCCATCAGTAGAGCGTGCACTGTAAGCGGAGTTTTATTAAATAGCCAAGAATCAAATTTCTTAGAGAATTTGAATATAGGAACTTTTAAAATTCCTTTTTAAAGAATGATGGAATCTATTGTTGATAGGACTGTAATAATGTGCGACATGTTTTGATTGAAACATAAAAGTCTTGGGTTTTATAAATAAACGGCGATTTAATTCTATACCAAAGCCATAGGACGTGAAAATGACTAAAATCTACAATCATCATACAATCTAAAATATACAAACTACCTTTTAGCTCTGTGACTTTTGTGTCGACGGCCCCTGATTCATATTCCAGTGGGAGCTAGCATTTGAGCAAAGATTTTATTATTGGAACTAACAAAATAGCTTTCACCTATGGTACAGGCGCAAGGCGCTAATCATTAATATATTTGTTTTGACGACACTTTAATTTATAGTATTACGCCGCTGCCGGAACCTACTCTGCATGAAATAGTTAGTATCATGGCTTATAACTGTTCCACATTTAAATTTTGAGAGTGTGCAATTGATGTATGTACAAAGTCTCAAGGATATAGGTCAAATTTCTAGCAAGCGGTTGACAAAGGGGTTAAAAAGAAAATAAAAAAACCATTACGCTATGTACTTAGTTCAGACACGTCTGGTGCCACCTTAAATGTTACCCTTGAGATTTTTTGATGATTTTGGATAAGTTTGTTCACACGTAGTTTAAAACACACACATTTCTTTGTGATAAGATCTTGAAAAAATGTTTTTTTTTAGTATTGTACTTTAAATACACATAAAAACGGTCAAAAATATTTTAGTTCACGGTTCGCTGGTAAGAGGTATAGTACCTTTATTGAAGTTATTTTAGTTAATTACTTGACCGGTTTAAAGTTTTAAAAGTAATTGATACTTCCCTCCTTTGAAAATATTTCAAAGGAATACTTTTGTTATAATTACTGGTAAGGTAAAGGTTGTTGCTAATAAGAGCTAGGGAGGGTGCATAATGTGCGCTTGCGCCGTGACGACTGACGATTACTGATAATGTGCTGTGTTGTGTTGCCACCCTAATAAGTTATTGGAATTTTTCTTCAAATGGCATTTGCATTGTTTTTGTTGGATAAATGGACGGACAGAGTCAATGAAATGCAGGTGCTTATTCAGCACTCACTGCGTAAGACCAGAAATCGTACCTTACGTGTAATCTATTGCCCGTTTATCACATTTTTAAATATGTGCGTAAAAATCGAGACTTAAAACAATTTTGAGACTTTAATTTATAGTTAAATTACAGATTAAAATGGTCCTAATTGTAACAATCACATAAAGGTGTCACGAAGAATAAATTTCTCAAGAGAACATTTCCAATTATGTTTCTCCTGTCACGGCGCGAGTTCAGCGCGTCCATGTTTTTTAAGCTGCAGTTAGTCAACCTTGTTCACTACTGGTACCTAATTTTTCACACTTCAAACCCGACACCGGTATAATCCGACGCCGGCAGAAGCTATTCGGTGTAAAAATTTCGTCCATCGACTCCGCAGCCGGTCATCAACCGCGCAGCCGTCATGGGCGAGCGAGCACCACTCCTGCCAGCCCAACACACGGCTTTACGTTGAACTTGTTGCTGGCGATTCACGGAAATTTTATTGCCTTCACGTTTTTTAGGTATTCCAGTATAAAACATCCTTTTATATTTACTTTAATTGCCTTGTTTTTGTATTGGAGTAGGTTTACTTTGTGTGAACAATGATCGCGTTTTGAGAATGGAAATAACTGAAAGTTAAGAAGGCACTCTTTAGCTTGTATTTTATTTAATCGTTTCGTAATTTCCTTATAACAATTCAAAATTGAATGATTATGATAATTGTTTCTAGTCAACTTTGTTGCTGGAAATATATTCTGAATAATATCGAAAGTTGTAACTACTATAAGTTCAAGTGATAATAGCTCAGTTTCTATCAATCTTTGCAATCAAGGGAGGCACATGATACAATCTTAGAGACAAGACAATATTACACAAACGTGAGAACGAGCTATTTGTTTTATACCACAAACGTTGACTCCGGTTTTGAATCAAACCCAGATCGGCAACTCAATCCCAATCAGTCAAAACCAAATTTCAATCAATGACTACTATACGTGTTGTTATCCCACAAAATAGCTGCTGTGTTTCGTATGGGAGTAGAGAATCGAAGACCCTTTTCACTGGACTCGAGACATTCTATCTTAGTTCTTAAAGTCGGTAACACATCGACATTTTGCTTCCTCTCTGAGGATTGATTTAGAAGTATCCACGGCCACAGTATCCACTTACCATCACGTGAACTTTGTGCTCGCTTAGTTAAAATGCTTTATCATCAGCATCATGATTACAGTTCTTCACAATTCCACTATAGAACATAGGCCTCCCAAGTAACGTCACAAAGTGTGATCCTTAGCCTTCCTGAGGATTTCCTGGTATGTCTTAGAGATCTTTATGCCACTTAGAAAGAGCTAGTCCTACACTCCGCTTCCCGGTACGGATAGAAAATAGAAATAAACTTACAATTTGTTTTTTGTTTGTAGAGTATCTGGACGACATCGCAGAATTTCAGATCGCATCACAATCGCTCGGTGTACCAGTGTAAAATAGTACATTTAATAATATATAATCGCGGTATAATATTCTGACGATAACCGGAGACCTTTTTACTCCAAACAAGGCATTCCGTTTTCGTCCTAAAGGGCGACAACGGACAGATGTAGGTGTCTGTCAATCCCACTATTCATTTACCACTTACAATCAAGTGAACGGAATACTCGTTCATCACCCTCATTTCTAAATTAAAAATGAGTATCGGACGATCTGCATGCGTGTTTGCCGTAATGCTACAAAATTCTTTCGGTACTGTGCAATGGTCGTTCCTTAATAATTCGAAAAGTGTGAATCGATAGGCTTTAGTTAGTTATCGCCATCATATAGAACCTAAAAACCTATTACAACTGAATTTATAAGTTTCAGATTGTATCTTTTCAATTATTTTATATTAAAACCATGAAATCACCTGTTTTATACAATTAAAATTTTATAGCTAATGAAATAAAATACCGTTGTAAAAGCACTAGCTTTTATTTGGTGATAAGGCTTCTTTTTTGCTTTGGAAACCGTTTAAATTTCATATACCATAAAGTTTGAAGTTAAAGTTACAGCCTATATACGTCTCACAGCTGGGCACAGGCCTCCTCTATTTCTGAGAGGCTTTTAGGGCAAGAAAATGTCCGCCGAGCTGTCATAATGAGTTTTGGCGAACTTCACATCATGTCTTCAAAATATTTTTTTATTTCTCAAAAAAAATCTCACGAAATGAATAAAAAAAGAAAAACTCACGACGTTTTCTTCCACCGCCGAGCAGATGGTAAATCAGCACTTAAAATTGCAATAAAAAATTTCATTGGTGATGGCGTTAATCGAACCCAGGATGCTGGCGTACTGTAAAATTTACACCTAGTGCTTAGCCCTTAAGCTACCACAGTTCTCATTTCATATGCCATGTATATACTGCCCTCGACTTCAAGTAATGATTTGTTCCGGTTTGAAGGGTAAGAAAATTAGTAAAAAAATTTTTTACTTTTCTTTCGTCTTTGATACCCTAAAGTTGTTGGCAGGGGTTTATTCAATTTGTGTTAGTAATACCTACGTTAAACTACCATACTGCTGGTTGCTGAGCATAAGCAATAAATATTTAGAAATTTAAATGTTTTGTAGTAAGCTTATATAAAAGGTAAAACAAGCGGATAAATGACTTGTTTGTAAATGCGTGTATGCATTTTCACGAAGTTAAATAATTATTATATTGGCCTTTTGCTACATAGATCGAGGTATAAATCTGTGCAAGAACTGTGTGTGTGTCTGAATGCAAATATAGAGTAAAGCACTCACAAATAAGAAATTAAAATGTGTGTAAAGGTTTATATAAGTGACTGAATTTTAAATAAAAACACTAAAGCCGCTTTCTTACATCAAACAAACGTTCCAAAATATAGATTTATGGGCAACAATGTTTTTGCCTATCGATTGACCCTTACGAATGTTTGCGTGTGCAGCAAAATCAGTAAAAATAAGGCATTACCACGAATTTTGAATTTAAAAAATAAAAAGAACAGAATGTTTGAGATTTTTCAATTAATTTTTCTTCACCATTTGCCTATATTACTTATTCTAACATTCTCTGCAAACCTTGGCCGGTTATTGCAAAATAATCCTATAGAGGTATGCCCGAAAACTGGGCTGAAGCCTCCTCTAACTTCTGAAGGTTTTGAAGCGGGGAAGAGACCGCCGCGTCGAGAGTCTACAAAATGTTTTAATGTTTCTGACAAGTAAAACCACAATTTCGGAGGTTCCAATCGATTGATGACGAACTCCAATTGCTCGCATATTAAAAAATCTAAGCTAGCGGCACTATCTACGAGTAATGTCTATTTGTGGTGAAGTGGAGTGATTTCTATTAAATTTTAATCGGAATTTTTCAACGTTCATAAGATTACGAATCACCAGAATCAACAGAAAATGAGAGAGCGTGAAACGAAAGTTTTTACAGTAATTACCGACACACTTTCCATCGCTTATTACCTAAATTATACAGCAAATAGAGCCCTTTGTAAAAACGCTACTGTGCCGAAGTTATTACAAAATTTCTACGCGTTCAATGTTGATGACCGCAATTTGAATCGTCGTTAAAATATGCAACATAACAAACTTCAATTTGCTACTGCTTAAACGAGTTGTTCGGATACGTGGTACAGCCACGCTGCTGCTATAGTATGGTTGTATCGTGAATGGGTCGGCTCGACCGGGGAAGGACCAAGCTCTCACACAATACCAGCATAAAATAACAGTTTAATACTGCTGTGTTTCGTATGGTGAGTGTAGAGATCCGGAGACTTTTTTTTCCCGGAAACGAGGCATTCCATCTTAGTCTTCAGGGGTAATAAATATTAAGAACGCATCTGCGTTTTGATTCTTAATCGAGGATAAATGTAGATGTTTATGGGCCACAACATTTACTTACCATCAGGTGGACTGTGTGCTCGTTTGTCTATTCTATAAAAAGAAAGACTTAATGTACCAAACAAAGTTATTTGGTTTTTGAATTTGGTTACAGCTCAGAATCATTTCATGAAACTTGTTGCAGATACTTTTTTAAAGAGTCCTTATATTTTCATTCCTTCAGAATTTTGCTTAAGTGATAATTTATTATATAAAATTTAAAATATAAATCTTAGAC
>DWHP01004330.1:0-12655 GCA_018247895.1 Parnassius honrathi
GTGTTTATCATTTACGCGGTATTGCATTATATTAAATTTTTTTTTTTTTTTTTTTTTATTTTATTTTCATTTATTTTTTTATTTTTTTTTTCGGCTGTGTGTTTGTGTTTTTTTTATGGTTTGTTAATTAAAACAATTCTACTGCAACAGGCCACTGCGAGGACCTAATCGATGGCTACCAGTGTCGCTGCAAGCCGGGTACTTCGGGTCGCAATTGCGAGATCAACGTCAACGAGTGCTATTCCAACCCCTGCAGGAACGGAGCCACATGCATCGACGGCATCAATAGGTATGAAGGCCCATCCTTGATAGTAAGAAGGAGGAAATGTTTTATCTGATTAGGGTTTTGCTATAATGAGGTTTAAAATACTAGCTACACGTAACTAACGAATATATGGCATATACTAAATACTATAATTATAGTCAAAATAAAGTAATTGCTCTGATTGGAAGTGTACATAAAATACCAAAATAACTTGTACTTACATTGAAGTAACACAATATATCAAATACATGTTATTTCACTTTAACACTCGCTCTGACAATAATTACAAAGTAAAATAACTTCTTCCAAGATAATTCAGTTTAATTTTATTTCTTTACATTATTATTAAAAAGCTCAAAATTTAGTACTAATGTTCAAATATATAGTATTATAGCTTAAAGTAGATTGTATTTTAAACATAAATAAAGTTCATTTTTTAGATTTCTTTTTAATTTCTTTTCATGCAGCAATAGTTACTTCGAGTAAGTGAAAGCATATCTTAGGCATGCATTTCCTTTATTAAATACAGAAAAAAAATTACTAAATAATATGGTTTGCTTATGTCATTTTATATATTTATTTTATTGAATGTCAAAGCTAAATTATTTTTGTATAATTATTTTTCAGTATTTTATGTATTTGTATGACGAAATATGATTTAGTTTATTGGTATGCCTTATCACAGTAAATTAATGCAAGGCCTTTGTTATGCGCGTAGTCTATTTAATACTTTGTTTCTTCAATCAATTTGCTGAACATAGGTCACCCCCATACTTTGCCTCATCGAATTAATTTTATTTAAAAGTTGCTACTAGATAGTGATACAGATACGGATCTCCTGTTTCAGTTTTCCCGTGTCGCCACTTACGACACCCACGTGGCGGTATGGTCGGTGGACTCTCACGTCACCACTACTCGCCAATAAATTTTCAGTGGCGCAGGACTGCGTTATGCCAAAAAACATCAGGTCTGGTCAGCATTGGACTTCTAAGGCTGTGATGATATTGATGATAAAAGTTATATTACAACTGGAATACTTAAGAAAAAGTTGGACTTCAACTCTATCTATCATCCTTTACCTCACCTCAACATGCTGAAAGTTTTTATTCTTGCAGGTACACCTGCGAGTGTATCCCGGGGTTCACCGGGCAGCACTGCGAGACGAACATCAACGAGTGCCTGTCCAACCCGTGTGCGAACGGCGGCAAGTGCATCGACCGCATCAACGGCTTTCGATGCGAATGCCCCCGGGGATACTACGACGCCAGGTCCGCTGCTATTGATTTTATATACAATTGGTATTTTGATATAGTTGGCCAAAAATTATCTAATCTACATCTTTTTTTAAAATAATATACCAAAATGCATATACAGCATATAAATTGATAATATATCTTGCGTTACAAGCAACACCTGTGGAAGTTACCTAACTTTTAACGAAAGAACTGCAAATTCATAATGCAAATAAAAATTTGTTGTTAGAATGTTCTCTTTGATAAACTGCCTACATACACTTGAAATCATATTGATATTTATGTAGCGCTTTTATAAAATTTATGTGAAATAGGAATCGGACCATCATAAATAAAACAAAAATAATACTGAGGTATCTTTGGGTATTACTACTTCTAAGGTGTGTCTTACGGTAGATTCACGATCTGCTATAGCTTTGTATCAATATATCACAGTTGCAGATTAACGTTGGTTTTATATAATATTCTATAAAGAAAAAGAGAAAAAATAGAAAATAATTCCGTTATCTTCTAGATGCTTGTCCGACGTCAATGAGTGCGCTTCAAATCCTTGCATCAACGGAGGAACATGCGAAGATGGAGTCAATCAGTTTATCTGTCACTGTTTACCGGGATACGGAGGTGAGCTCCCAACCTTTTTATGAAAATCAATTTGCTTGACAAAGCTTTAAATTGTCTTAAACAAAAAAAGCTAGTTAAAGTTATAAGAATGTAAAGTGCGTAACGTTTTGTCAATAATTATTTGCAATTTATTTCCAAACAAGGTCAACGTTGTGAGCGTGATATCGACGAATGCAGCTCTAATCCGTGTCAACATGGCGGCACGTGTCACGATCGGCTCAATGCGTACAAATGTGACTGTGTACTCGGATTCACGGGTCAGTTTAGTTGAAAATCTTAATTTTTTAATGTAATTTAATCACTATTTCCATCATTCCAGCCCATTGTACTCCACTTGTGAACATAGGTCTACCCAAAAATTAAATTTGAGAAAAAGGATGAAATTTTGTACTTACAACTTATAACAACACATTTCCAACTACATATTTTTACTTTTATCTTAACCTAAACGCGATGGAGGCGTAGAATCTTGCTTCAACTATATTATGGTTATAGCACGAATGGTTTGGTTCGACCATGGATAGATCACGTTTTTCCAGATTAACAGCTTAATGCTGCTGTGTTTCGTGTATCTTAATCGGGGGTAGATGTAGATGACTATGGGCCACAGTATCGATTCACTATTAGGGTGGACTGTGTGCTCATTTGCCACTCTTATTCTGTAAAAAAACTACTATAAAATTAAAAAAGACTGTGGTTGCTAATTTGCTTGCCAACCGCGATATCTATGGCAAATATCGACTTTGATAGGCTTTAACGGCAAGTATTGCAGTTGTACGAATGTTTTCGTGTCTCTTTTTGTGTGTAAATGAAAAAGATAAGAAGTATAATATTTAAGTTAAGTTAATTTTATTCAATTACTCGTCTGCGTGACGTTAATCAAATAAAATTATTCGTTATTTTGTGTTGGATTAAAATTCTGTACAAAAAGCGAACTTATGCTATATGTTATTATTTATTCATTTCATTTCATTCAGTCCATTGCTGAACATGTGCCTCCCCATAGATTGCCTCATAGGGGGGATGTTTGTCATAATTCCAACACTTGCCAAAAGGATTGGTAACCAGAGTTTTATTTTTATTTTTAGTCGTTATTAGGAAGACGCTGATGTCCATCTCTTGATTTGTTTTCCTCTGTCGCCTCTTACGAAACCCACGGGATGATATGGATTCTTATACCGCCACTATGCAGTAGCTACGGTTGTCCAAATTCATTGAATTAATGTTTTTGTGTGTTTGTAAATATACAATGTGTGGACGGCAGGCGTGAACTGCGAGACGAACATCGACGACTGCGCGGGCAACCCGTGCCTGCACGGCGGCTCGTGCATCGACCTGGTGGACGGCTACCGCTGCGTGTGCGCGCCGCCGCACTCCGGCCGCAACTGCGAGCACACGCTCGACCCCTGCCAGCCCAACCAGTCAGTCTGCTTTACCTGCTATATACTGTATACTATGTACTGCCTGGCTAATTGCATACAAATCATCTACGAATTTTATTTATACTTATTTTACATAATTCTTATTCCCGATATTATACATAGTCATGGAATCCAAACTCCTTAATCTTCTCGTGACCATGGATACAATAAAGCACCAGAAAAGATGGAAATTACATATTAAGTAAAATTAAACGCGATAAAATCGAAAAAAAAAGATCTTTATTAAATGTCTAGTATTCGTGTTAATACAATATGTTTTTCAAATATTTTATATTATGTCGCAAGCTTTTGATAAAATCAGCATTGCCAACATAGTTCTCAAAAGTATGGAATAAGGGTTTATATA
Organism: Parnassius honrathi; assembly: GCA_018247895.1. Taxonomy (NCBI): domain Eukaryota; kingdom Metazoa; phylum Arthropoda; class Insecta; order Lepidoptera; family Papilionidae; genus Parnassius; species Parnassius honrathi. Next base: position 3,928 of record DWHP01004330.1, read on the forward strand.
ATAAATGTTGTTTTTATAAATTCATTATAGAATGAGACTCGATAACAAACCCGTTCGTAACTGATGAATATTCTATGATTCAATTCAAAGAGAATCTTAAAAATTTTGGAGCCATCGAATCCGAATACAACAAACGCTTAGCCTAAAGCATTGTAAGCGAAAAATTATAAAATAACTAATTTTTGAAATACATTTTTGGTGTCTACTAAAACTCCCGAATTTTGGATTGTCACTTCAATTTTAAAGGTACAAAGGGAATACAAAGCTTTCTTTACATATATTAATATAATATACATATTTAAAAAAAAACTGTATCCCATTTTGAAGCATAAATTACGCACACGAAGGAGTATTAAATTTAGCATGGGTAAAGTTTATATGGAAAAGGAGTGCAGGAACCCAAAAGTTTTTACGTTACATGTGTTAATATACATCGTTTACGTTCATTCTGCCAATGCCTCCGAGTACATATGATGCGATTGAAATAAGAGTAGGACTGACCTGGCGCTATATTGTGACGGCGTAGCTATCAATTCAAACCAGCTAGGTATGATCAGCAAAACAGATATTGTTGAAGTAATATTTATTTGGTCACCATTATTATTACGTGAAGGACTATGAAAACTTATGAAAACAGAACTAACAAAAATAATTATGGGTTCAATAGATTTGGTTATACTAAGACTCAGTATAATAAAGCGAAAAAAAAAGTTATTACTACTCAAACTAATTTTCTTTGCAAGCCGTACTTTTCAATTGACGTTTACAAACCGAAGTCATTCGAGGTCATTAACGATTCTATTCTTATTTGAATTGCATCGTACTAAGTAAGTTATTTAAGATTATGACTTTTTAGCTAGTTCAAAGGGTTTCAAAATGTTGGCAATAAGTAATTCCTGACAGATTGATATCTCATTTCGTTGTTAATTCTGTGTGATTTTGATTGTTCCTTTTTTTTGATAGCCTGCTTTATTCTATGTCTTATTTTATTTGTTAAAAGTTAAAGTGATAGCTTATATACGTCCTACTGCTGGGCTCAGGCCTCCGCTCATTTCAGAGAGGGTTTTAGGGCAAGGAAATGTCCGCCGTGTTGACCCAATGCGTGTTGGCCGACTTCACATCTCTTCAGAGTAGTTTTTTCTAATATGTTAGATGGGCAGATTTCCTCAAGACATTTTTCTTCACTGCTGAGCACGTGGTAAATTAGCACATAAAATTGTACGTACAAGTACAAATAGTCGTACTGTGAAATTCACAGCGAGCGCTTAGTCCCATAGCTAGCACGGCTAATAGTTATAATGCTGTAGTGACCTACTAAGCGGTGGTTGCGTGGCGGTGGTGCGCAGGTGCCGGCACGGCGGGCGCTGCGTGGCTGAGGCGTCGTACGCGGAGTTCACGTGCGTGTGTGGCGCGGGCTGGGCCGGCGCGCTGTGCGAGCGTGACGTCGACGAGTGCGCGGCGTCCGCGCCCTGCCACAACGCCGCCACCTGCCTCAACAGCGCCGGCTCCTACGCCTGCCTGTGCGCGCGCGGCTACGAGGGCCGCGACTGCGCCGTCAACACCGACGACTGCGCGTCCTGTGCGTACTCGCTCACTGCTCACCGTTACCTACACACGGCCATGGATTCGGCAACAACGATACGTACACGCCTTTTCATATTCACTTAAAGACACCAGCTGACAACCTGCAACCTGTAACCGTTGGTCTGCGCTTTCATATACTTTCGTCAGTGGCATCTGGATGTACCTCATTCAGCGGAAAGTCTATAAAGCCTTACGAGGCGTACATATGTATGTCAGGTGTAATTTTAAACACCTGTACATATTATATATTTATGTCTTATGTTTAAGGTAGCGGCGTAACTGAGTTCGCCACTCCATTGCATGTCATGTGAAAGGAATGATAGAATGATTATATATAATGATTTAAAAAGAACTCATACCTACCAATAGATGGCGGAACTGTATAAAGCTACATATTGAGAGCGACATCATCCTGCTTTGTAGAATCCAATGATGCAGCTCCCATGACGCCAAAAATTATTTAATTTCTGATTATGTATTTATAAAAACCTTACGTGCTACGAAATTACATAGTAATTATTATATTAATCTTATATTATATCCTTCGCAGTTCCATGTCAAAATGGCGCGACATGTTTGGACAGCATTGGTGACTACAACTGCGTTTGTGCGAGCGGTTTCGCTGGCAAACATTGCGAGATCGATATCGACGAGTGTCAGTCGAGGCCGTGCATGAATGGAGCTACGTGTAATCAGGTACTAATTGTTTTTAATCCATAATTTATAATTATTTTATACTTTTTAATTCAATCTTTTTCTGTTTATTATCACTTAAGGTTAAATTTTTGGACATGGTTGAGCAAGAATCAGCAACATTGAACTAACTACTTAATATCTTTGGCAGTATGTGGCGTCGTACACTTGCACGTGTCCGCTGGGTTTCTCCGGGATCAACTGTCAGACCAACGACGAAGATTGCACGGAATCCAGCTGCATGAACGGAGGCACATGTATCGATGGCATCAACTCCTATAACTGCTCATGTCCACCTGGGTAAGTAATACAATTAAGATTTAAAAGCATAAAAGAAGAAGTTACATACGTGCATAAATATGAGATAAGGAGGATGGTGTTTGAGCTCAAAAGTGACGGTAGAATGCAAATTTCACAAAGATACTTTATTTAAGGCCAAGTGTAATAAATACTCACCTGGTTTTATTAGTTGCAATATTTGCTCGATATTGTCTGTTGACTGACGCCCACGAGCAATACAAGGTGATAAATTCTCTTAAGACACTACACAAAACTCAACATTTTGTAGGTTTTGTATACCCTCTTTTTCTTTTATTTATTTTATATAAAAATCGTTTTTTTTCTATTTTCTTAAGGTACACTGGTTCGAACTGCCAATTCCGCATCAACATGTGCGACAGCTCTCCGTGCGACAACGGCGCCACCTGTCACGATCACGTCACCTTCTACACTTGTCACTGTCCCTACGGATATACCGGGAAGCACTGTGAAGCATACGTTGACTGGTATTTTTTGGTCTTTTCTATAAACTTTCTATAAACTTATCAGATATGTAATTTGTTTTTAATTTTGTATAATGTAGAAGTAATTTAATGTAAAAAGTAAAATATTAAGAAATGGATTTCTCCGTCCCGTCACACGTTAAAAGTTCTTGATATCTTTTTGGAAGAAAAGAGTGGAAAGAGAATGGAGTGGAGTCTCAAATACTTTATCGTATATAATGATGTTTCCTTTTACCGCACACGGAAAAGTAGTTCTAAAAGAAAAATGAGTTCATAAGATTCGATATGATCGAATTGCGGTCTTCATGTAGACCACAGATTTCATAATACTTTCTAACATAATTATCATTTGAAGGGTTAAATGTTATAATATAATTTTCGTTAGAAGTAGTATGAGTGGTTAATTTTCTTTTTTTAAGCAGTAAGATTTGCCCTGAGCTACTGAGCCATTAAAGTATATTTATTTCGTTAGTTTCCTACTCGTTAACTTTCATGTTTTTTGTTTGTTAATAATTGATGGTCTTGGAGTGACAATTGCGTGTTAGCAAACGTCAGTAGATGGAGTTACTCTTTGATTGCACCATCTATGAGTGGTCGTAATCGCGACGGATGATGTCTCAGTAGAGGATTCTGGAGTCATAGAAATTGGCGGTGTTTCGTCCCAAAATTTTGGAAAGCGTGTAAAGCGCTTAGTAATGTGGCTGGTCTCACTCCGGTTGTATCGGAGTGCACCTAAATTACGCCTGCGCTTGCGCTCATACACGTGTATTAAAATACTGCCCTGCGCAAATGACTCTCGAATGAGTCTCGATTGACATTATTATTATAGATGTCGCTTTGTGACTAGCGGCGGTGTAAAGAATATCCACTATTCCGTATCGTCCCGTGAGTGTCGTAAGAGGCGGCATAGGGGAAACAAAAAATAAATAAAAACTGCGGTTTGCCAACCTGCCTTATAAGCGTGAGCGTGAGCAAGTACCCGTCGTAAGAGGTGACAGAGGGAAATAAGTCAGGAGGTGATTAGCAGCGTCTTTCTAAAAACAACTAAAAATGCAAAGTAACGCAACTATCCCTCTAATAAGCTATCTATGGGAAAAGCCTGGAAGCCATATTAACCTTGTACTGTTGAAAGGTTCAGGGAATAAATAGCCACATTGCAGCTATGTTATGGTTGTAGCATGAAGAATAGGTCGGCTTAATCGAGGTAGGACCACGTCTCACAGAATACCAATGTTAAATAGTAGCTTGATGCTGCTATATTTCGTATGGTGAGTGTAGAGAACCAAAGATCCTTTTTACTTAAAACGAGGCATTCCATCTTAGTCCCCAGGGATGACACCGCATCTGCATTTCGATTCTTGTGTCTATGAATCGCAGTATCCACTTACTGTGTGCTTGTTTGTCACCCTTATTCTATGAAATAAAACGCCTATGATCGGCAATGGACTTAACGGACTGCGAGGGTAACGGTAACGGTGGTTTTATGTAAGTGTTTGCGCAGGTGCGAGAATCGTCCGTGCGAGAACGGCGCGACGTGCTCGCAGTCGGGCGCGCAATACGCGTGCGCCTGCGCGCCCGGTTGGGCCGGTAAGCTGTGCGACGTGCAGATGGTCTCCTGCAACGACGCCGCGCTCAGGAAAGGTACGACCCGGCACTTTACCCTAAGCTACTCCACACAACATCAGCCATCTCCCAGTGAACGTCCCGCCAAAATCGGTCCAGTCATTTCGGAGATTAACCAGAACAAACAGATAGACAGAGAATTTAAAAAAATGTATTTAGTTATAAGTAGCGTATATACTTTCGTATGCATTAAGTAAAATGCTGTTATATTTACATTACAAACAGACACTTAAATTTATATAGATATAGTGAAAGGCACCCGTACCCTAAAATGCTGCGAGTACAGTCAATGCCGTACTGACAATTACATGTGCTGGCATCAATTTTGTTTTTTTTTGATATTAAGATAAATGTTGCCATAAACATAAAATAGAAGTTGATATTTTTTTAAAATTAATAACCAGTATAATGTGTAACTATAATTTGTATGAAATTGTAACCACAATTTATATGCGTTATAATTTAAAAATGAATCGTAATGTAATTTAGAAATTTTAAGGTTTTTGTTTATTTCTCAATAGCTAATCTATAAATTTTTCTTTGCTCTGTGTATCATTAGTCGCCTTTTTAAAATCGATTTAATATTGTTGCATCTGTAGAAACGTTAAACTATGAACTGTCACCCCTCACCATGCTACAACGCAAAGACTATAATTATTGAGCGACAGTAGCATAATGGCATCTTCCTGACGACTGTTAGAACAAAAACTGCAGTTGCCAACCTGCCCTGAATTTGATAGGTTGTCATGATGATGTGGAATTATTGTAGGAATAATATAGAATCAGGTGAAAATTAATGGAAACTAGTATCGCGTTTTGTCGAAATTCGACCATTTAATTGGTTATAGGATAGGTTATATATGTTCGCACATTATTTTAATTGCCTTAACGGCAAAAAACTCCCACATTTTTTCTGCATGTTATTGGCATATTACCTTTCGAATGATTACATCATTCGAAAGGTACTATATTCCATTGTCTTATAAAGTATTTAAAAACGTATGATTATTTGCGATGTTCGCGTATCATTAGTATAATAAAAAGCGTTTGTCATTAACAAATTTCATTTATTAAATGTTTTTCCTCTCAGGTGTCAAACTGAAACAACTGTGCAACAACGGCACCTGCGAGGACATCGGCAACTCGCACCGCTGTCACTGTCTCGACGGCTACACCGGCTCGTACTGTCAGAAGGAGATCAATGAGTGTGACTCCGCACCCTGTCAGAACGGAGCCCTGTGCAAAGACCTCGTAGGAACTTACCAGTGCCAATGCGCCAAAGGATTTCAAGGACAGAACTGCGAGCTGAACGTTAACGACTGCCTCCCGAACCCGTGCCAGAACGGAGGAACCTGCCATGATCTGATCAACAACTTCTCTTGCTCCTGCCCCTTCGGGACTCTCGGTAAGATCTGCGAGATAAACGTGAACGACTGCAAGCAGGACGCGTGTCACAACAACGGCACGTGTATAGACAAAGTTGGCGGGTTCGAGTGCAAATGCCCCCCAGGATTCGTCGGACCGAGATGCGAGGGCGATATCAACGAATGCCTCTCCAACCCGTGCTCGAATCCCGGCACGCAGGATTGCGTCCAATTGGTCAACGACTACCATTGTAATTGTAAACCTGGATTTATGGGAAGGCATTGTGACGCCAAAGTAAATTTCTGCGCAAACTCGCCTTGCCAAAATGGTGGTATTTGCACAGCGATACAAGGAGGACACGAATGTTTATGTAATGACGGATTCTATGGAAAGAATTGCGAGTACTCCGGATACGCGTGTGACTCAAATCCGTGCCAGAATGGAGGCTATTGCCGGACGTCGGAAATTGGAGACTACATCTGCGATTGCCCGTCCGGACTGTCTGGAATCAACTGTGAGATTGACTCGATGAATGAATGTCTTAGTAACCCATGCAAACATCCGGAAGCCCGATGCATAGACAAACCCGGCGACTTTCTCTGCTACTGTCCAAGACAATGGACCGGCAAGAGCTGTGATATTTTCGACCCCCACTCTAGGGGTGGATACGGAAGCCCCGTTTCGGGAGTTTACGCTAAAAACCCGGGTTTAACCTTGCAAGAGTTGGATCTGGCATTCCAAAGGGAACAGTGCGTGAAGCTGGGCTGTAAGGAGAAGCAGTCCGATCACCACTGCGACGAAGAGTGTAATACATATGCTTGCGAATTTGACGGAAACGACTGCTCCCTCGGCATCAACCCTTGGGCAAATTGCACAGCGCCAATCAAATGCTGGGAAGTATTCATGAATGGAGAGTGCAATGAAGTGTGCAACACGCAAGCTTGCTTATTCGACGGAAGGGACTGTCAGAAGTCGCTGCAACGTTGCAACCCCATCTATGACGCGTATTGCCAGAAACACTATGCGAACGGCCACTGCGATTACGGATGCAATAACGCTGAGTGTAATTGGGACGGCCTTGACTGCGAGAATGAACCCCCAGACCTTGCTGAAGGTGTCATGTCCGTTATCTTGCTCATGGACGTTCGAACGTTTAAAGAGAACTCCGTCGCGTTTTTACGAGACTTGGGCCACCAACTAAGAACAACTGTAGTAATCAAGAAGGATCATCTCGGCAACGATATGGTTTACCCGTGGAAAGGATCGGCGGACGTGGGTCTTCAAGACACCGAGTTCGGAAAGAAACATCAGATTGTCTATACCGAGAGAGGCCAGTCGGGTGTTCAAGTGTATCTAGAACTTGACAACAGAAAATGCTCGTCAATATCCGGAGGCGAGTGCTTCTTCTCCACTCGTGAAGCCGCTGATTTTCTAGCAGCTACCGCTTCCAAACATTCCCTGTCACCCGACTTCCCGATCTTCCAAGTGAAGGGAGTCACCACACCAGATAGCCCTGGAGACTTACCAACAAACTCTAAATACGTCTTTATCGGCGTTATTCTAGTTCTGCTCGCTGGCTTACTGATCGGAGTGTTAGTGACTGCGCAAAGAAAACGCGCTGCCGGTATCACTTGGTTCCCAGAAGGCTTCATCCGAAATAATTCTTCGACAAGAAGGCGTTCTAGACGCCGCGGTCCCGATGGTCAGGAAATGAGGAATTTAAACAAAGGATCTATGGGTTGTATTGATGTGGATATTAATGGTGGGCATATGGGACCGCCGCATTGGTCTGATGAGGACGACGACGGTTCTGCGCCGCCAAGGGCGAAGAGAGCGCGAGGTCCAGGAGATGCTAATGGTGTTCCTGGAGGTTATGCTTCAGATCATACGGCAATCACGGATTATGAAGAAGCAGGTCACGATTCGAGAGTATGGACTCAACCGCACTTGGACGCGGCGGATATACGGGTACCACCGAGTATGATGACTCCACCAGCAATCGTAAGTATCTTACTCTTTTCTTCATTTTCTTATTAAAGATTTGCTATAGTCGCCATGCTTGGCTTGCATATTAACGATCGTAGTACGAGTCCGCACCTTTGACGCTGGTCTTTATCAACAGTGTAGGTAGTCTAGGTAGTGGGTAGTAGTGGAGTCACATTGACGTCGTAAAACCGTCATCCGTTAAAGGCTACGATATATTTTTGGATTGAACACGTTACGACATCCATAAGACGAAGGGTAATGAATTTATTAATTTCTTCTTCGCGGCGAATATTATAAAATGGGTTGTGATCGTGATATGCCCTCGAAATATCATGTTCAGCGCGTCCAAACTTTTTTAAATTAATTGTATTATTGAAATTAAACCAAATAAGTTTGAACATATTGTTCACAGTATATAGTGTAAGAATCCACTCACATGTCATCCCGTAAGCACCGTAAGAGCGACAAAGGAAAACTAAAACAGGAGATGGGCGGTGGCAACTACTTGATAACAACTCAGTCGAAATATAAAAAAACGACGGGTTGCACTCCAGGAGTGCCGGCAGAAGTGAAAACTTGAATATTAACGTTGTGCATTTTTGATATTTTGGAATGGTGAGGGAATAATTTTGCACGAATTGCTTTAATTATCAGTATAAAAGTACTATCATTTATGTGGTAGAATACAATATTTA
>DWHP01004331.1:0-12655 GCA_018247895.1 Parnassius honrathi
TGAATGGCAGAGTCGGAAAGGGACGTCCTAGGCGAAAATTTATCGACCAAATTGGCGATTTATTAAAAACGGGCCAAGTTAGGAGTTCCCTTAACCGACGAGCATGTATGCGTAGGTATATGGATGTGAAGGAGGCGAGAGTGGTGTGTCAGGATCGTGCCAAACGGAAGTCTGTAGTCTCTGCCTACCCCTCTGGGTGACAGGCGTGAGTGTTTTTTTTAATATTTACACGAAAAAAATTATTTAGCATTACGTTATTAGTACATGTGTTGTCGAGTGGTAGCGAAGTAAGTCTAACCTTAATTCGTTCTGTGGGTGTCGTAATAATATGGTAGGTGAGGAGTAGAGTAGATAAATCTAATGGTTCAAGATAGATGGCAGTGTAATCATTACGTTTACGCCAAAGGTACGTAAAAAGGTGAAAACAATTAGACGGCACCCTGACGCTGTAGCTTAATATAAGTATTTGTATGGACTACAAAAAATTTGTCCTTGTACAACTTATGTATGTAAACTGACTCTACATTACGGAGTGTAACGTTTTTTTTTTAATTACACAAGGTTATTATAATATCTCACCGACGAGGGCGTGCTTATCCCGCTTGCGCGCGCGCCGCTCGGGCTCGCGGTACACATTCACGTGTATGTTGCGCACGGCCGGCAGCGCGCCGAACTCGTACACCTCGCCCCAGAAGCACAGCTCTGTTTTTAACTTTGATGATGATCTAAACACACAATATGAAAACATTCTAGTGTTTCGATTTCATCAACCACGGCGTCATCTATCGGTTATACTACCCAACAATGCTTCAATTTCAATGTTCAACTTCTGAGCACGTAGCCCTCTGTCTCGTTTCAAAGCAGAGAAGAGTTCAACCGGCTGCATAAATGTTCTCGTGATATTTTTTTAAAATTTTTAGAAAGATTACAACAAAAATTTTCATTCCTACTAGTGGAGATCGATATCAATTTTAAACTTGACATACACACATAAAAATAGTGCAGTACAAAATGTCCAAGAAGGACCTCCATTACATTCTTATTGACCTCAAAAGTTCAATTATATGCCGGGACTCTCAAATAGCAATAATTGAGAGTACAATTGATCCATTTAATTGACCTATTGAAAGACTATTGTGCCAAATATAAATGATATCAGTCCAGCAGGTAGAAGCGTGTGTAAAAAACTTTTAAAGACGTTAAATATTTAAAAAATCTCGCAAATTGCATTTATGTATAAAATGAAAAACTTCGCGACAAGAGCTGCAATGAGAAAACTAAATGGGAACTGTAAACAAACTATCACCAGTGACCAAGTAGACGCTGACGTCGAGAAGCGTAAAATAGAATCATGTGGCATAAACGAAAAGGGCTGACCCTAAAAGATAAAAAACAAAAGCCAGAGCGAACAAAAAGGTAATTTACATAAATTTACATTTTTTTTAAAGCTGTAGCACACAAATGGTTGATTCTATCAGGAAATGACGTACAATCTCCAGAAAACTGAGTGATGAGAACTGAAGACCTCCTTTCACAGGTAACGAAGTATTTACCATTTTATTTTTCACTCTTCATAGGTGACAGCAATTTTTTTTTTGATTCTTAGTCGAGGATAGATAATGTAGGGGTATATCTTATTATATAAAAATATATTAAAAATACGTAAAAACATCCAGACCGCGTAACGAAATTTATACCAATTAATAAATATAAAAACCTACTTAGTTAATAATATTTACAAAAAGTAGAGTGTTTACTTTATGGTTTGAACTAATGTCCTCTAGTCCGTAAATAATATAATAATAAATTAATACGCAACAACAGGCCGTTCCATCACCGACCAACACCCAAGCGTGGCACGATCAGACCGATAGACAATTCACGATGGGAATATTTGGCAGGTACTGATACACTCCGTGCATTGCACGCAACGTTGCCAAGCTGCTCTGTGCAGGCGATCGAACGCGTTTTTATAATCGCATATGCCCGTAGATGCCCAAAATAATACCGTTGCTAGTTCTCTTACGGATGATTTTCGTAGAGGTACCGTATTAATAATTAAATATAAATTATTTTCATAACAACAACCAGATGCTAGCTCCTCCTAATGCATCCTTCTGAACAAAATAAGCTATATCCGATAAAATGAATATCATAGTCGTACACATATTGCTCGGGATGATACGGTTTTAGTGACAGCACGCGGCGGATATGATGCGTTGGTGATACGTTTTATAAGGCGTAATAGTAAAAGCCGTACTTTTTTTCGTGTCTTATACGTTCAAGGTATGGGATGTTGCAGTGGGCCTAGAATTTCGGGGTTCTGTATAACAGTGAATCCTAAAACGAGCATGTTGCTATACAATCCCTTTATTCAAGGTTCCATGAAAAACAAGCTTGAATAATAAAAAATAGCATATACGTAACAAATACCTTGCGTAAAGCGTATCATCCAGTAGTATTTCGCAGTAGTATCTTTTCTTTGGCGGTATAGACTTCGCCTCGAGTAGCCACAGTTTGACGGTGCGTTCACATCGCCGTGTGCGCATTTCATCCGGTCTCGCCGCTTGCCTTAAACTGCGGAAAATAACATGTTACAATGTACGTTATGTATGTATGTACGCGAAACTTTGGCATGAAATAACACGACACGCAATTCAAAATTTATTCCTATATTCGTGCTAATATTTATGTAGCCTTTAATACGGAATTTAGCTACATATATTATTATCATAAAGATTGAAATGATCACGAAACGAAACAATTCGGATTTTACCATATATCTATTGTACTATATAGGAAACCTCAATACTATAAGTGTGGTGTCCACAAAATAAAAAAAATCATACATAAAAGTTAGTAACAGCTCCTATTTCTGGAGCAGTACATTCACCGCGCTACTCCAGTTCGTCATAGCGGAGGCCACAAGTCCTCCAAATACTTTTTCAAACATGCAGGTTGCCTCACGATGATTTCCTTCACCACCCAAGCACCAAATATTTTAACAATATTTCGATGCGGAGCGCAACGCAGATCTAACTCACTGCTCACGTACTATCACGTGTATAATATTTACGGCTGGCACTTAGGCCCTCAGCTAACACAGCTCAGCAGTACTTCAGTTTAGGCTACGACGCCGTGTAGTGGCGGTGTAGGAATTACGTTACGCCATATCATCCCCTGGGTGTCGTAAGAGTGATACAAATTACGAGATGGGCAGCAGCGTCTTCCCAATAACGATTAAAAATTCAAAACTGCGGTTGACAACTCGCTTGCCAAGCATGGCAACTCCGGCTAATATCACCCCTGTTAGTCAATCTATGGGGGAGGCCTATGTTAAGGAGTGGGCTTTAATGAGCAGTAACGGTAAGGGTATGAAGAATTATTTTCGTCATGAGCATGAGTAGTCCACCTCCGAAAGTAGACCTTCCTCAAGTTTGAAGAATCGGTCGTAATCGGCAAGCTTGACTGCAGGATAGGCGATAATTTCAGTATCAGATACCTTGTACCGTTGACGCTACTACCAGTTACTAATCCAAGAAAATTTTTCGATGGTTTCGTCGCCTCCAGCTCGGATGTTAAAAGAATATGAAAATAATTTCCCATAGCTTATTTTTACAAAACATACAAGAATAATTATTGGTGACGGATTATTTTAAACCTCCATCGTATGTCATATTAATATTAATGTTTCAAATTAGTAACGTTTCTATTTGCTTATGTTTACAAAAGCACTAGAGCACTAGAAAGATTAAAAAATTGTCGTCTGAAAAGTATGTAAATAATATAAGTGGAGATCGTTCCAATTGAAAACTGCACTACATTTGTATACATTTGAAGAAAAAAAAATTGTTAACATAAAATGGAGGTTAATAGGGCGGCATGTAAACAACTCACCTGTAAATCCATCGGTCACGTTCTTTCCTCGAGGCGCAGGCGAAGTATCGCGGCGCCCTGTTCTCCGCGCTCAGCGCGAAACAGTGCGGTCGCCCTAATACTGACGAATGCAAAGCGCGGATTTCTACCTGCAGAAAAATTTCCAAGTTAGTATTAAGAGTTCTTATAAATATGTTAATGTCAAAATCTTATCTAGGTACATTAGTTTACGTCAATAATATGTATAAGGCGATAGAAGAGGTACATTTTTTTCAGTCCAGTCGTTTCTGAGAAATCGGTGGATATGAACATACATTAAAGAAAACGTACGTGACGAATATAGAACATTGTTGTTAACTTAGTTTAAATTATAAATTGTCCAGTTTAATGCAATATAAATATCAAAAATATCAGATAAAAGATACAAAAAAATTAACAATATAAAATAATAACAATTTCGCAATGAATAATCATTGTCATAATAGTAATTAGTTATACGTGGGGCTTTCCTGTACTCTAAATTTTATTATATAGAGAAACGTAAGAAAGAACATTCAATAGAGTAATCTGACTTGAAAGACATTCATCCTATTCCGGTAGGGGTCGCAATGAGTTTTAATCTGAATCGACACCAAACTTTTTACAGAGTAAATGTTACACAATTATCTTGTAATGTAGCAATGACTTTCATTCTGAATCTACTCCAGACTTTTTATTCATTAAATAATTAATGAATTCCACTTATTTATACAAAGGCCGGCCTTTGCATCCTTGCTTTTTCAAAGGGAATGCAATAAAATGTTTAACTAAATAATTAATGAAATCGCACGGCGTTTAGACAGGTCCAGATTGTGTGATGGTGGTTAACCAACACAATATACATTGTGAGTATGAACCAGTTTGGTACGTAAACATGAAAAAAATTGTTGATAACTTGACCACAGCGCCACCTCCTATCGGATCACAGCAGTGCTATAATAAACCATAACCCTGACACAACAAAGATTGTGTAAATATGATCTTAATTGGTCAAGTCTTCAAAACTTATCCGATAATTAACAGACGCAAAATAAAAAATCTGCTTCGCAAATTCAATACTGATCAGACTTTTAATACTTACTTGATTAGGTGGTCCCAAATCCATTGTAGATACGGCTGGCGAGTGTGCCGATAGAAGGCTTTCATGAGATCTGAAAAATAATAATTACAAATACATTAAATACGAGTAAATAAATATTATAATAAAATAATTTATCTGTTTTCGTATAAATAAGCCGTTGACTGTGTAGCGACGGTGTGAGAATATCCACTACCCCATATCATCCTGTGCGTGTCGCAAAAGGCGACAGGGGGGTAGTTGAAAATGATGATCAGCATCTTCCTTATAACAACTCAAAGTTATAAGTAACTGCGCATGCAATTTCGACTGGGCCAACAATCTATAGGTGATGCCTGTTCCGGAGTGGACATATATAGGTTGTAATGGTTAAAGAGTCGTATGAAAGATAGTAATTGAGGATTTTCAACTTAAAACGTTGTGAAAGTAGTAGCAGATCCTAGTATAATAGCTATTGTGGAAAAAGTCAACATTCAGTGTGGCCAGTCCACAGTCTAATAAAAAGAAAGAGGTGGTTTTTAAAGAAATCGTTAAGTAACTGGAACGTATTTAAAAATTATCACTCTTTTAATTTATATTTTAATTTATTGTTCATTAGAACCTATCAAAAGTTAACAGCAGAACCTATAATACCCCTATAGATTGCCTTACAGGAGGGAGGCATGCTATAGTTGCCACGCTAAACAAGCAAGTTTCCGATAGCAGTCATTTATTATTTGAAGATGCTTGACGTAGTAAAGCCACACTGCGGCTATATTACTTGTAGAACGAATGGGTCGGCTCGACCGGGGATCACGCTCTCACAGAATACCAGCGTAAAATAGCAGCTTAAGGCTGCTGTATTTAGTATTCTAAGTGTAGAAAATTGGAGACCCTTTTTAATGGAAACGAGGCATTCATCTTAGTTCTCAAAAGTGACAACGCATCTGCTGATTTTTATTCGAGGATAAATGTAGATGTCTATGAGCCACAGCATCCACTTACCATCAGGTCGACTGTGCGATCGTTTGTCACCCTTATTCTGAATAATATAACAGGATACCGCAACAGGAGATGACTCATATTGCATTTTCCTCTGTCGCCTCTTACCATCCCGGGTTAGTAGATCTTTTCGCGCCGCCACTGCACGACTAACATTATAATTTTAGCTTGCAACATTATTTGTCGGATTTATTTGGGTAAACTTTTTTCTTATAACTGAATCTAACTTAATTTCGAACTATAAATAATAAATAAATTACTTAAAGAAAAAAGCTGTCAAATAAAAACCGTGTAAGTATGTAACATTTTTGACGGAACAAATAAGAAAAACTTTTTGGTAGAATCATTATAAAATGTAATGATAGGTATAACTTTTTTCAATAACCTTTATCTTATTATAAATCTTCTATCGACGTTATAAACAATTCATGCATTATTTTACGCTAACTAAAAGGTGTAACGTAAGCGCTCTACCCTATTTAAATAAAACGACCTAAACTTAGCCAAAGAGCTTACATCTATTTTGTCCCTTTCGCACCGGGCCTAATTAGCTTTTCAGGTAATAAAGGTATCACAGGTAGGTTATTTCATGTCAGGAGTGCTGGAATACACTTAACTAATGAGGGTTTAGTAAACGACGTTAGCGGGCGGTGCGTCGGACGGTGACACTCCTAGACAGAGTTTCAACACCTGATCAAGATAATTTCTTTCAGTCACGAAACGTAGAGATACTTAGAATTTATTTACTTTATTATAATTTACACAAACTGTTTACAATAAATTGAGTTAAAATGTTTAGAACAACAAGATTTCATCCTTCTCCCTCTTATGGTACTGCAGGTAGCGGGGCGTTGGAATTTTTTGCCTGACCAGTTGCAATTTGCCTAATTTTTATTAAATTAAAATATTTCTATATAAGACATGAGGTCAATGGATGCAGATAGCTCAGGAGCTCAGGACCGTCTTTTGTGACATTTCCTGATGGAGGTTTATATTCAACAATGGACTTGTGAAGGGCTGTAATAATAACGATATAGTTTAGGAAAGTTTTGTAAATTACTAAATAAAAATAGCAAAATGCTAACGTAAGTTCCTTTTACCTTGATGTCCGCAAGGCGTGTGTTGGAGGGTGAGTGGGAACGGCAGCCAGTGCTCGTTCCCTTTCCAATTTTGTAGCAGACTTGGTCCTTTTGAGCGGATTGCTCCTGAATGAGCGCTTCGAGAAGAAGAAGGAAGCCAGTCTTGAAGGGCTGTGTTGAGCTTGCGCGCCCGGCACCGGCGTACTCGGTGCGGAACCTCGCCGACATGCTTTTTCGTAAGATGTGTCTGTAACAGAGGAAAAAATATGTAAAGTTTTAATTCTGAATCCACAACGAAACGAACAACGAAAACTATTATGTACTATTAAACAATGTGTAGATATAATTTTTTTTAATTAATTTGAGCACGATTTTAAAACAAGTGACCTATATTAGTTATTATTCAAATTTTACAAAAATCATAAATTTACGCGAACATAATAACATTTAAATTAAGCTATTTATACGGATTTTTCATTCCTAAAATTTTATTTTAATTCCCAATGATTTTAGATGATTTTAAATAACGAAAAATATCTTTATTTATTTTTTTATATAAAATCCGAATAAATTGTTCTATTCAATAAACACAAGCTTGTTCTAATTTCTCATTTTGTTTGCATTTCGAACGTTAACAAAAACTAACTGTATGACATTCAGCACCACTAACACCATTATACAGTGACAATTAACACACTAACAATTTTTAGTTCTATAGGGCTATTGTTGTGACACTTTATGTAGACATCTTAAAACATTTAAGGTGACCCATTCAATCTCGGTTACTAAGCAGTAGGAATCAAATTACCTAGATAAGACAATATATTAAAGAGCACTCGCATAACCACCATTGCTTTAAAGTGCTCAATAGCGACTGATTTAAGCAGACCTTGTAAAATGATCGAAACAATCATGCGGTTACAAGTAATACCAATTCTCGGCATTAACGCGTAGGACTCATTGTCGGTAAACCAGTGTATTTAGGTTAATGACGTATAAGGGCAGTTTTACTGGATGATTTAATCCGTGTATTATTACATTGTTACAGCAATAGTCATTGCTTTTTCTGGATATTTTTGTAACGTTGACAAAATGACGGAATAAAAGTTCAAAAATAAGTGATTGATTGCATTGATATTACTTAAATATTTTTAAAGGTTAAGTACGAACGATGATGTACGTTGTTTATAACAAATTGTTTACCACGTGCTCAGCGGTGAAGGAAAACATCGTGAGGAAACTTACATGTCTGAGAAATAAGAAAAAAAATATTCGAAGACATGTGAAGTTCGCAAACACGCATCGGGGCAGCACGGCGGATTTTCCTTGCCCTAAAACCCTCTCAGAAGTGAGAGGAGGCCTGTGCCCAGCAGTGAGACGTATAGGATGTAACTTTAACTTTTAAAAAATTCTTTCAGAAAGAAGTTGTCAACTACAAGGCAAAATCTCCTAAGCATTATTTAAAAAAATCCTACATGATTATATTCTTTGGTTTATAACATACAACTAATGGTTTGGAATAATTGGCATTTAGATATTTTTTTACTTACCTCTTCTTAAAAAACTGTTAATGATATCAGCTTATATTGTCGATCACATAATAATATAATTGAATCAAATATATGTATGTTGTAGAGAAATAAAATTAATTGTTAGGTACACTGATTTTACATTTATCATCATCACTATGTAATGAATTAGATTCTGTAATTGTCAATGCAGCAGTGTTTTGGCGTGGTTTCCGGCGGAAGTTGCGCGCGTGCTGTCCATGACCATTGCGCATGCAGCATGATATATTATATCAGCCTTGAAAGTTTTGTAAATACAAAACTACATTTTTAATATAACAATAACGTAAACACTGAATAATTACTCTTATTGGTGTCAAGTTATAAAAAACGGGTAATTTATAAAATCAATCACATCAAATCGTCTCACACAATTAATGCTTCTGCCCTTTTCTTTTGGTTAGTTCACGACTGACATAAACTGCATTAACGTAGCCAAACATTGAGAGCTTTCTAGTACTTCCTATAATCGCCTCTCATGACACCTACCAAACGAAATGGTGATGGATTCTCTTACGCTGCTGACACACGGCTTCGTAAAGATGAGGGCTAATCGACCATATAAAATATTGAAGGTTTCTTTTATAGAATAAGCGTGACAAACGAGCACACAGTCCACCTGATGGTAAGTGGACGCTGTGGCTCATAGATATCTACATTTATCGTTCTCTTCTCTTCACTCACAATATGAAACACAGCAGTATTAAGCTGCTATTTTACGCTTCTATTCTGTGAGAGCGTAGTCCTTCTCCGGTAGAGCCGGCCCATTCGTGCTACAACCATAACATAGATGCGGCGTGACTCTACCGCGTATAAAATACCATATATTATAGCACATATAATATTTATAAATGTGCAATGACAAACGAACCTACACCCCACCCGATTTTGAATGGCGGCAACTGATTTAATTAAAAAAAAAGATGGTTACAGCTACCTTGTCATCTCTGAGGACTTTGAATGTCCCACAGCATGTAGCTCTCAATACGCGGATCGGAACACGGCACTGTTACTGGCGACAGAATTATGTAAGAGTGTGGTGCCTAGTATCTAACCAGACGGACTGTCGGGCAGAATAAGACCCCTAACACATAGAATAGAAATTCATTTCTTTCGTAGTTTTCTTTTATTGACGCACTCAGTCCCGTGACAAATCCTTGTTTCGATGTAGGTATAAATTTATAAAGACAATGGTTTATTTGTCGACTCTTGAGGCCGCAGTTGACCCCATTTTTTATATTTCATCCATATTTTGTTCTAGTAATATATACTTAGACATTTTGGACAAGAATTAGCAGAAAAAGTTTCATGTTTCAATTTCGATTTCCTAGTAAATGTTGATTCAAAAACCGTGTACAATTTAATGAACTTTTTTAAGTAGGGAATTGTTGAAAATATGCGAAATTCCATGACTGGAATTACTGACTAGTACATACATTTTCGATTTATTGTTTGTAATCAATCTGAGTCATTTTTTCTTCACTCTTTTCATAGTAATATATGAAATTTTAACTGAAGAATCGTAACATTTCGCTCAACTTAATTTCTAATATTTGTCATAAGTTAATCGTTCATCATTAAGTTAGAGCCTAACGTCCTACTACTGGGCACAGGCATTGTGCTCATTTCTGAGAGGGGTTTAGGAGCAAGTGTTCGCCTCTCCGTGCAAATGAGAGTGGACAGACTTCACACGTCTTCAAATATATTTTTTATTCCACGAGCATGCGTTAATACAGCACTTAAAATTGCAATTAACAATATTCATTAGCGTTCTGTAAAATTTTCGGCGTATTCTTGACCCCTGAGGCTACTACGACTCTATTAGTTATATAATTCAATTAAATTGGTAATATTATATACATTAGGTAATTTTATATAAATAGATTGCAATTTCCTTTATATAGGAAAAGTCTCATATTTACAAAATTGCAATAGTATCATGCGAATCAACGAGAAATGCAAACAAAGTGGATAAATAGTTTGAAATATAACTCCTCAGGCAGGAGTAATTCAGTTTCAAAGAACCTAACCTTTCTATCGTATTACATAATAACATCAACTATTTAATAATAAAAATAGCTTAATAAATAAAAGCAAATAATACGCGGAACTAACAAGAAACCTTTCTAATAATTATTTAGAAAGCCTAGACAGGTATATACACATTCCATATTTTGTTCTGTGTCATTTTTACAATAATTGCTGCCGTGTTGTGTTTTTTCTTGCGATTATTCTTATTTCAAAAATTCACAATATGTAAAAAAAACTAATATTCTAGTATTGCGAGTTTTTTTTTGTTTTCATATAACATCACCTTAGCAACATAACTTATTCAAACTTATAGACCTATTTGAATTTTCATCCCTTACATTAGCGTAGATACGGATCAGAAAACACGCAATGTTTGGATATCATAGTAACGATTATGTTTGAACGCAGTGATTGAGTTTGATACGAAATAGAGTTATACACGAATAATTCACCATTACAATACAAACTAACGATAATATTCATATCAGGAGTGGTATTACAGTTTTTGTACACACATCAAATATTTAGCAAGTATGGAAGATATGATAAGGATGTAGAACGACGAGTGAACGCAGGAAATAGAGTAAATGAGGCCCTACACTTTATTGTAAAAAGTCAGGTAGTGTTAAAAAGGCACGTATGGCAATTCACAATGCTGTGTTAGTCCCTACTCTAACGTAGTACGTTTAATGGTAGTGAAAGTTGGGTGTGGCAGAAGAAGCACGAGAGTAGAACAAACGCAGTAGACATGCAGTCGTTATGGAATATGTTAGCCCTAACCTAACTGAAAGAATCCGACTAAATCTGAATGACAGGATGAGAAATTGTGTGATAAGAGAAGAGTGTGGTCTGCAAGGTGTTGTGTATGTTTTGACCAGGATTAAGGAAAGATTGCTTCGGTGGTTTGGTCTATGGAAAGAATGAATGAGGAAAGAGTGAAGCAAATTTATGTTGCAGAAGTGAACAGCAGAGTCGGAAAGGGACGTTCTAGGCGAAAGTTTATCAAATAAATTGGCTATATATTGACTACGGGCCAAATTACGAGTACCCTTAACCGACGAGTATGTATGCGTAGATATATGGATGTGGAGGAGGTGAGAGAGGTGTGTCAGGATCGTGCCAAATGGAAGTCTGTAGTCACTGCCTACCCCTCTGGGTGACAGGCGTGAGTGTTTATGTATTTATTATGTTATGTATCAAATATTAAAATTAGCGATCCACACCGGCTTTGCTCGAGTGATTTCTGGATCTCGACAATAGCGCCACCTACCGCGTTTAGTTGAGTTTTTAAACCACGGACACATTTAAATAAATACACACAAAAAATCTCACAGAAATCGTTCTAGCCGTTTTCGAGTTTTAGCGAGACTGGCGGTAGTACCTGCTAGAGTACGTGAAGGTAATATGTCATCCGGTTAATATGGTCACTTTCTTATAATTTAAAAACTACAGCCTGGTTTGCATGGATGGCTATGTAATACGATAGCTCTTCATTAGGCAATATAATAATAAAGGGTCAAAATGGCGTTGCTTTATAGACGCCATTTTGACAGTTGACATTATAGTAAATATTTTAGTCGATTTTAGTATGGTGTAGTGCAGTTAGCTTATTCGCAGTTAATTTTACGAAGTTTTCCTAACTATTGTATTTTTATTGCATTTTAAAGCTTGTTTGCTATTTTTTTTTCTTAATATATTAGTTATAGTATACGACTTTATGCTTTTGTCTCTGTCCTCCTCCTAGTTTTGGTTCTATAGGGCGGCAAAGCTTAAGGTGACCATATTACCCTCACGTACCCTTATAATGTATTCGGTGCCGAAAGTGTGTTGACTACATAATTTTGCGAGCACTAAAATGATGTTGTTGCTCCTCTGTAGTATCTAAATCTTAGTTAATAAGGCAGAGAACTTTAAAGAAGTTTGCACGAATGAATAGCAAGCCAGACTCGATTTATGCAAGTCAGTTAGCGTGTACAAAAGGCGAACAATGAATATATATATAT
>DWHP01004332.1:0-12654 GCA_018247895.1 Parnassius honrathi
TTCAGGGCAAAGCACGGCTTTTGGTTCCATAGTAATTGCTATATAAACATTTCGTAGTTATATTTCATTATAGAACATTTGGTCACAGGTTAGAAAGGGAGCGTGCGTCTTCTCTAAAACCCGGTAAAAAGCCAACGCGTGTGAGAGAGACGACAAAATCAACTCCTTACGTTCATTAATTTCGACATTCCAGTGTATTTCGAATTGAAAGCAAACTGCCAAGTGTTGACGTTACATATTATATGCTACGAGGTTATGCCCTGGCTAGAATAGAGGAGCGCGCAGGAAATGATTGAAATAGTTTGAAACAGTTTACGAGTTATTTTATTAGTTGATATTATTTATTTAGCAGTTTTATAAAGAAAGCCCGGCTTCTGAGCTTCTATGGAGGCTTTGCCACTGGTTACGCTCACACAAAATATTATTGAAAAATGTTCTTAAAAAATAAAGAAAAAATTCTGAGTATTTGCTCGAATAGGAGCTTAGGGCGAGCTCCCTTTCTTGTCCAATTACAAATGTCATGTTGAATTTTTTTTACTGGCAGTTTGTTAACCCTTTTCTTATATCTATAAGGTCGTGAGTTCGAATCTACCATTCAACTACTGTGGTGAACCAATCCTAACACAAGCATTTTAAGCAGATGTATTTAAACAATGTAAGGTGTCTTGTATCTATCTGTCTATATCGAAAGTTCGGAACTTACAACATTAAAAATTGCCACGTTTGCCAAGAAGTAGGTACTTAATATATTTAAAAAACCCTTCAACCGCAAAGTGAGTTTAGACATTAAATATAATTTTATTTCGCTATCCCAGCGACGTGTCTGGGATGTAAGTAAGCGCTTGTTTTGGCAATGTTTAGTGTGAAGAGAGGCAGACAATGGTGTGAGGGCAGCGTCACTAGGTCGCGGAACCTTGGCAAGGTTATCGACCGGAATGACGTCATCACTATCTCACCCCACCTTCTCCGTCGTTTTCTATTGCCAGAACCCGACTCTACACTGTGTTTGACTGAATATTTTATAGTGTTAATAACAAAAACGATAGACACATAAATATAAACACATGTTACAGTATTTCAAAATACTAGGTTTTACGGATTTTATCGCGTATATTTAACTTTTTAACTACACAACGTTTCGAGCACTTTACAACACCTATGGTCACGGGGGAGACTGAATTGTTCAACGTCTAGATGTCATAGCTAACCGCGGTTACCATAGATTAAAATTAATAATTTCTGTTCGTATCTATGCAGTACGAACTTATAGTATCTTGAAGTCTTGCAGTTGTACGCTTGGGTTGGGTTTTAATTTTATTAATTATAGGATCCAAAGCAGATGGTAGCACTCAGCCATCTTCTCTATTATATATATATAAGTGCTAACATCCGACAAAAGTTTTTATATTTTAGAATTATAATCTGACGCATCCATGACTACCGTGGCGTTTCCCTTATCTGCGCGGAAAATCGTGAGTTCTGGTTTATTGTGTAGGTTCTTTAACGCTATAAATTCATCTTTGGGAAGATTCGGTTTAGGCACTGAACATCGACGTAACTTAGACGAAATGTCTTGACGTATCGCCTCCAAATCTTCTTTTCGCATATTGTTTTTAAATAAACAGTCCTCGACACTACAGATAATTTCTTCGTACGGTAATCTGCGTGGTGTTATCGCAAAATTGAGGCCTTTGGATAAAACCTTAATTGTTGCATCATCCAGTGTTTGTTTTGACAGATTATAGAACGCGATTAATCTATGATCTGTGTTTGTCAATGGTTGCTTTTGATTCTGGCATTGATTCGAATGTTTGACATTAGATTTTTTTCTATGTTTGTTTTGAATTCGTTATATATACTAATTTTGTGTTTATTTAATGTTTCCATGCAAACATTGTAATCAAACGTCCTTAAAACTTTCTTTAATTCACTGGATGTTGTGTCTATGGAGTTGTTTATGTTGGATTACAGTCCGTAACAACTTTTTACTCGCCTGATTGAAGATCTTAGCGCTTCCTCGAATATTCTTTTTGGTTGATATTTTGACACACGTAGGAATGAGATTATGGTCTTGGCATCTTTTCAAGAAACTTAAGGCTGTTAGATATCTTGCGTGCTTGGTCTTTAGATCTTCTAATCGGCGTATTTTATTTACAGTTACCAGTGCGTACTGGTTTACATAATAATTTCTTATATTTACGCGAACACTACACATTTAAAAATACTGGTTTTTACGGATTTTATCCCGTATATTTAACTTTTTTATATGACCATGGGTGCTGTAAAGTGCTCGTAACGTCTGGTATTTAAAAAGTTAAATATATGCGATAAAATCCGTAAAAACTAGCGTTTTTAAATGTGTAGTGTTCGCGTAAATAATAGAAATCATTACGGTGTTACAGTATATTTAGTGAATAAATGTTGGATTTAAATTCTGATCAAAAATATGTCTTTCTGGGTAATTTTCTTGGCAACAAACATTTACGCCTCCTTATCAGCCCATAAAAGTTCACTGTTGGTAATGACCCTTTTTGGTTGTTGTCCCTGACGTTTTGCACCTTTGACGATGCCGTTGCACATCGTCAAATTAAATATTTTGCATATGGCGCAAACGAGGAGCTTGTACCGGCAGCTTTCGTAAGTCATAAGATTTTACTGACATTTACAATTGTTGCCTCCTCCGACACCGACGGTACAAATTAGGGTGATAGATTCCCTTATGCAAAAATAAAATAAAATGTATTAAAATATTGCACATTTTAAAATTTTAAAGATACGAAACCCATGTTTTATTATTTTATTCGTCGCTAAGATTATTAGCACTTCAGATATTTGATTAATGTATTCCACTGATGCCAGTACATCAAATCGATCTCTTAATCGAATAAAGGAAAACTTATTAGCAAAAAAAACTTAGTAGCAATAGACTATCGTTTATATGGGGACATTCACGCTGCGACGATAGTACGGGCCGTCAAAATCGAAAGCCGTCTCAACGATAGTTCGATTAGCACAAACACCACATACGTTCCGTTTGGCCGGAAGGATGTTTCGCGAGAAACGATGGACAGTCCCGGGTTTTCTGTCATTACTTGTGAAAAGTGGTGGGACGTGCTAATATCATTACATTCATGAATTAAAATAAAAGAAAAGCTGGATAATTGGTAATAGCATTATTAGAACGTATAGAAGAGATCACTAATATCTTCCTTCTAACCTCAGCACAGTGGTTTTGTGCTCACATATTTTTATTTGCCGCTTCGCCGAATCGATGAATAAGCTCGTACATTACATCGTTGTATAAAATAGATTCGCTCTACCATACAGCGATGTAAATTCGATCAGATTTTTTTAAAATTTTCTTTCTGCCATCTTTGTTATTTGACCCACTGACATTTCCTTTCCTTGACATTAAATGACAGACAATCGATCTTGGTTTGGTCCCTCGGACTGTCGCAAGCATCCACGCTCACGCTACAACAGATACTTGTACGGTCGTATCTCAAGGTTCGATGATGTTTTCATTTTACATCAGTTTATATTTTGTACGTTGTAGAGCCATGCTGTAGAAATATAAAGGTTTATATGGCACGAATAGGTCGGCTAAAATAGCAGCTTAATGTTGCTGGGTTTCATAAGGTGAGTGTAGAGAACCGGAGACTCTTATTGCTGGAATTGAAGCATTATATTAAGTACTCAGTAGTGATAACGCGTCCGCATTTAGATTCCTAATAAAAGAAAGATATAGATGTCTATGGATATACGGTATCCACTTACAGGCGGACTGTGTGGTTGTTTGTCAACTTTTGTGTTGTCTGTAAAAACATCTGAAATGCGGTTGATCGGTAGACCAACATTGGAACTTCCAGCTTTCTTCGAACTTGAAACGCTGTTTGGACGTCCAACCGGAAATAGTCGGAACAGCTACTTAGGACCGAAGGAGATCTGATGAAAGCTCGCATTCTCAAAATCGCACCGAAATCTGTAACTTCTTACTTTTGCTTACTTTTGAAAATTATTAATTTTCCAAGCAAAAAATTATAAAAACGATCTTGACATGATCTTTGGTCGTACTGACCGCTTTACAACCAATTCACGAGAAACCAGTTGCATATGACATATGGATGACTGGCTGTCCACCACGGTGCAATTTAAAAGAAGTTTTCTTCCTCGCACAACTTCCCGGTGGAATCGACCACCACCAAGGATTTTTCCTAATAAAAAAATCGCCACGTGAATGACCATCTTTTAGGGTACGTAGTACAATAATTATTTATTTATTTCACTCACTCGGTATTTTGTACAAGTTTAAAGCATAGTTAAAACTTAGTCTCAGTAGACAGCTACGAACAAGCGTTTAGCCCATAGAATACTATATTACATATAGCCAAGTTAACATACGGATTTTCATTAACTGTCGGCAGAACCTACCGCACCGCCTTCGGACAATGCTGAATGCAGCCCGGGGATAAAGAAAGTGGTGTGAGGGGCATATGGCTCAGGCTTGAGCCGTGACCAAATATAACCACAATAAATAATAGTACTAAGTATCGCAACTATATAAGCAGCATGCACTCGCGCATTTATTAAGCAAAAGTATGCAGACGATAAAATTTGACGCTCAGTACAAGTAAAAGTACTGCAAAGGTCATTAGGCCTAAATAAAAGGAAAGAATACTTTAAGTAGAGTAATATGGTATTTCTGCAAAATTTGATTTAGCAGCTTTGGACTAACAGGAAAGGCTTTCTAAGAGGATTATTGAAGGTCAACAAACAGATTTGGCTGAAATCAATGTTGTTAACATTGAGCCTATGCTCAAGTTATGCACTATACACAGAGTAGTCAGCTCGGTAGTCTGTTGGTTTAGTTCCGGAGTGTGAGCGCAGGAATTACATGACTTAATTTCTTCCTTCCTCTTTTACCAACGGATGCCTTCCCACCAACCTTCCCGATAGTTACTAATTTATAAAAAAAAATCAGTTACCTGTCCGCCTGCAAAAAGTGGCAACTATGGCAAAATCCTTCCTATGATGCAATCTATGGGGTAGGCCACTGTTCAGCAGTGGACTTTTATAGGGTGTATTACACCTGGATGGATGGGTGACTGGCTTCATTGAAAAGGTAAAAATAATAAACAAATTTTTATAGTTTTGGAAAACAATTTTTTGTACAGGATTTTTTCCAGTCTATTAAAATATTTTATTGTTAATTCTTTATTGTAATGACTATGATTGATTGTTGCAGGTAATCATTGTATGGGTTCAGTGAATGCAGAACTTGAAACGTAAAACGCTTCAAGGTAAAATGGGATTTTTTCTTTAAGACAGTATAACATAACACTTGCAAACAGTTGGTATGTATAGGTGGGTGTAATGAATATGTAAGAGAGAACACTAATGTGTAAGTTGTAACATGCGCTAACGCTGTGAGACATTCCGTCTTAATTCTCAGGGATCATAACTCATCTGCATTTCGATTCCTTAAAGCTGTCATATGTTTACGCGTTAACAGCGCGTTCATTTACAATCAAGGGGACTGTGTTATTTTTTAAATTATAGAATACACCGTTATTATATACAAACGAGCACACAGCCAGCCCACCTGAAAGGAAGTGGATGCTGTGGCCTATAGACATCTACATCTTTCCTCCTCCATTAAGAATCAAAATCAAGATATTTTGCCACCCCTGAAAACTAAGATGGAATGCCTCGTTTCCAGTAAAAAGGTTCCCCGGTTCTCTACATTCACCATGCGAAATACAGCAGCATTAAGCTGCTATTTTAGGCTGGTATTCTGTAAGAGCGTAGTTCTACCCCGGCCGTGCCAATCCATTCGTGCTACATCCATAATATGGCTGCAGCGTGGCTAGTGGTAAACCACCTAAATGGTTAGGTAGGTATTTATCGTTATCATATTAACTTTCTGCGATTTCATGTCAGTTTACCGTCCATCTGTCTTTTTGCTTTCTTTTTGTTTATGTGAGTAAGTAATAGAGCTGAGTGTTTTTGGATTTTCATTTTTTTAAATAATTTTACAATACATTTTAGCAAGCCTTAAACTAAATCGTAAAGACCCAGTACGAGCTTGTTTTGTGCAGGTACAATCGTAGTAGCATTAAAGTTTGTATTACGACCTTATGACCTATCGGGATTTATTCTTAGCGACCCGTACTATCGCTCCATCTGTAGCGCTGTTACTGCACCGGACAGGTTAATCGATTTTGTTTCTATGTTGGTTGAACTGTTAACTGGGTCTATGAGTTACCGTTCGCGTAGTATAAATTTTCGTACTGTAAGCGGAACATTATTATCAAATAGGAGTATTATTAAACAATGCGAATGCCAGCCTTAATCTTATTCTATTTGTTTTAGTGATTATTTATATTAACTGTCTCGTTAGTCTAGTGGTTGTAAACGCTACTGCTTATCATGAGGTCTCGAGTTCGTCTCCCGGGTAAAGCAGAAAAATCAGTTATTGAGTTTTTATCCGAATTTCGAACTGCATCGTTGAGCTGATATTTTACGCTGGTATTATTCTGTGAAAGCGTAGTCCGTTTTTGTGTTCCGCTTTATAAAAAAGTAAAGTAACAGCCTGTATCTATTGCGGTCCCTAGCTGAGAGGATATTACGGCAACAAAAAGTCGGCCATGCTTTAACCCTTAAAGTGACTTTGTGTAGCAGGGTATAATACGTCTGACTTTAAAAAATATTACTTAGTTTCTACACGTTTCATTTGCATTATTTCACTACAAGACATATTTCTGAACGTTTCTTTTACGTCAACATTATACTAAATAGCTAATCTGTGGTAAATTTAAATCACTTGTGAAAAACAACGAACACACCACGGCTAGAAATTATGTCAAGATGAGTTTTACTTATTTTCGTGATTTTGTTACTTACTACAGGTTTGTAATACATAAATCGAACAGGTCAAGAGTTATTCCAACCATTGTGTAAAAATATGACACGGCCATTTAGGCCTGGAAGTTGTCATATTTGGATTATTTTAACTTGTTTACATCCGTGGTATACTATACACGATGGTTGTTACATATGTATTATACAGAGCTACAATCACTACTATTTGCTATTATATTTATTTGTATAGAATACTATACATTGCTACTAACATAATACTAACAAATTTTAGTTGATTTGGTATGATACGAGTTCCGCATAGTGCATAAATAACTTTTTGATTTTTATTTGGGTGATGGTTGAACTGCATGTTGGTTTCGTTTTGTTTTAGACTATAATGAACAGAAGAGCGAGACGCGTATTGTCTTTGATTCCAGTACGAAATGTTGGTTCTGATGTTAGTGATGGATCCAGTAGCGATGATGAAGTCAGAGATGTCGAGAGTTCACCAGCAGCGTCTCTGAATTCGACATTTGAAAAGCTCGACATTCCCAGCAGCCACACTTCATCGCCTAGTCCTTCGAAGCAAGAGGTGGAATCACGTGCAGAAGATCTTTCTGATGTGGATCCAGAGACTTTTCAAGTTTCCCTAACACCAATCCTGTATGCCGTGTTCCCTAGCCCTACGCAATGCAATTACAATACAATACCTTTAATTTCTTCTGTATCATCTATACCGTCTGTTGGACCATCTACTCCCGTAGCGAATGTCACACCTTTAGTGACACGTGGGCAAAGAAAACGTACTGGGCCATGCTTTCAGTATTGGTGAGATGGCCGTACCATACAAAGGTAAAGTATAACCCAAATAAGCCAAGTGAGGCTTTAAGAATCTGGTTAGAGCCGGTGTGGCCGGTATTATCTACGATTTTCTCCTTTATGCTCGCGATGATACGTTTACAGGTGTTCAATTTACAAATGAAGAAGAGTGAGTGTTGGAGGGAAAATAATTTTGGCTTTATGCAAAACTATAAGAAAGCAGGCGTGTAGTGTCGTATATGTTGATAACTTTTTTACATCTTTAGAATTACTATATATTTTACGAGAAAATTACGATATATTTAATTTGGTGATCGTGAGAAAAAATAGGTTGAAAGATGCAGAATCTAAAATGATTAGTGATAAATCGCTACAAAAAAAACGAAGAGGGGCCTTTACTCAAGTGGTGTGCAACGATAATAAATTGAGTGTGGTGAAGTGGTTCGATACTAAGCATGTTATACTTGTAAGTTCCTATGTTGACGCTTTTCCTCAAGCAAGGCGTCGAAAGGACGCGTAGACATACAGTGTCCTCAAATTGTCAAGCATTATAACCGCCATATGGGAGGTGTGGATTTGGCGGATATTTTAATAGCATTATATCGCCTGTTACGTCATAGACACGACAACCATATTTAAATAAAAAGAGGAAGCAAGATCGCCTAAAGGACTTTCGTTACGAAATTTATGCTGGGCTTCTGAAACGTATTAGAATTGTATCCGTAAAAGATGTTTTATCTGTACCTGAAAAAAGTAAGATTAAGAAACCGATGGCCGAAAGGCCTCTTGACGGTGTGCAACGTGACGAACTTGATCATTGGCCTTAGTCAACCGGTTATCAACACTGTAAGTATTGTAGAGGAGTTCAAGTAGATAAAATTACCGTAGTTCAAGCGAGTACAATGTGCACAATATGCAATGTACATCTATGCTATGTTAAGGATACGAACTGTTTCTTGGCGTACCGCACGAAGCAGTAATAAAGTATAATGTACAGTATGCTATACATTGATAATCGCAGATTATTTTCATCGAGTGTGGCAATGTATAGAATATTATACCTACATAGGTTTTTCCAAAAAATAAAACCTATAAATTCTTTTTGGTATTTTTTTAACTTCTTTTAAGCTCCTAATAAACCATTAAAATTATTTTTAGTTGTTTTCATTTGCTAAAAGTATCGTGCGACTTTAAGGGTTCATATTACATGTAATCGATTTTTTGCTGCCATTTGGTTGATATATCATTTGTCGTTGCGATATATCATTCTCAATGATTTTTCTATACGTTTTTCTATTATAAGCGTCAATTATCGTAGAAAGTCAAGCTGGCTGACGCCGCGCTGTAGCACTTTAAATTGCTATTAACAACGAATTATTTGACAGATTTCATAGCGGAGGAAGTTAATTTATTAGATAAGTTTAGAAAATAATGTATCATTTTGAAATATTAGTAATATTTTATATTAATTACATTAGAAATGGATAAACCAAACTACGGATATTACTAACAGTATAAGAATTAAAAACAGTTTTAATGTACAAAATTAATGAATAGAGTACTGAGGAATTGTTTTGTGTATATTCATACACTAGAAATCGTAAAACTTCAATGACGATGACTATTTGACCATTTGCGTAACTACCTTAGTCCCAACTAGCGACGTCTGTTAAGCGTAAGATTATTATTCCATTTTAGTGGACCTGTCGGGGATCGAACTCTGTATGCCTGAGCAATTATAGCTTCTTTAATATCTCATATAATACAAACGCATAATGATATCAATTAAAAAGCCAGTTTCGAAATACTGGCCATTATATTCCACCCACTCTTCAAAATTATATTTAATGATCTACGGGTAGCCCATATGCAATTTATTTGGTTCGTAAACTTTTTTTCCCTTTAAAAATAAAAATGGCACTCTTTTCTTTTGTTGCCGATATTCTAAGTTGTCAGTTTAGTAAGCATAAGTTAAAATAATAATAAAATATGTTGTTGGGCATAAAGTTTCCCTTTCGTAAATATTAAGATTCCATACTGTCCAATACCTTTATTTTCTTCTATAAATAATTCTAGCAATGCTGACCAATATCATCGCGTCATCAACTGTTTCACCTTCGCCGCATACTGGTTGGGCGGTAGGAACGCTTAGGAACGGCGGTCCCTCCCAGGGGAGGACAATTCCTCCCCTTCTCCTTCCCAAAAAAGACGTACTATAATATAGGGTGTGCCTTCCTTCGCGGTCTCTACTGACTTCACATGTGCAACGGACGCCCTACGCTTCGCTTACTTGTACGAAACTGCCACCCCATTTTCTTTCCCATTGACTGTCGGCTTTTCGAGCTATATGGCCACTTTTACTTACAAATCTAGTAGAGTCATTAACGATGTGTAATTTCATCTATTAGTAGTATGAAATGGAACTTATTCGGACTTTAATCAAGGACTTCAGATTCAGTAGGTATTAAGCAGTTGATTGGTAATGCCAATGAAGTTGGAATTTCACAAGGAAAACGTGGCGATTCGAATAAGTCGGTTAATACTGAAAAGGGCACGAGGTGAAGGACGCGTAGCATTTACTGGAAAACTTCGATCGATACTCCGGTCCTGAGACTTGTATGCGGATATAGGTTTTATGCCTTACATATAAGGTTGCATTTAGCGTGTGTTTCACTCGTATCCTGACCTGCCTACCGGCTGTATATTTGGTATGCTCGTATATATAGCGCATTGGTGTACTTCCAAGTTTGGCAACAAGTGTTGAAAACATCTGTGTAGAATAACTTGTATTAGTCTCTTTTTTATAAAACTGAAGTAATTAACGAACATACTCTCCAACTGATGGCGAGTGGCTTAATAACCATTATAGTCCATGGACACCTACAACCAACTTTAAACAAAGAAAGCTACAGATGCGTTTTCACCTCTGAGGATTAAGATGAAGTGTCCCACAGCCTGTGGTTATACTGGCTCTATACCCTTCAGACCGGACAGCAGCCCAGGCAGAGGCCTACCGTTAGTTATATAAAAGATAAAAGAACTTACATAATAGTATCACCCGTGGCCGAAATTCGACTAATGGTTATGAAGTAAAGGTCACAGAGGAAGTGTAAGAAAATTAATGACAAAAACTAATATTTTGTAAAGTCAGTGAAACACAAAGCCAAGTGGCTTATCGGCGACAAAAAGCTAGTGGAAGCCAAGCTTCACAGCTTAGCTCACCGCCGTCAAGTTACTTACCTGTCGGTATTCTACAGATTGTACTTCGGAGAGTGCCCATGAGCTTCACAAGCTCATACTGCCATCTCCATTCTCCTATCGGAGTACCAGACGTACTGCAGGTTACCATTCGCATTTGGTTGATATTCCGAATATTCACAATAAGGGCTATAAGTCATCTTTCATAATGCGCACAGCCAAGGAGTGGAATGCCCTGCCACCGTTTGTTTTTCCGAGTGCATATATATAACCTTAACTACTTCAAGATGCGTGTTAACAGGCTTCTCCTGGGCAAATTCGCTCCATCGTAGACCTTACGGTTGCACTCGGACCTAATGAGTGAGCCCATTTTTAATAAAAAAGTCAAATGATATATTTTATAATGATTTCTTTCTATTTACGTTAATACTACACAGAATACGAGTTTAATTTTTTTTAATTCCCGTCGTTTCGGGCACTTTTCAGCACCCATGGTCACGGGGAGGACTGAGGTGTTTGACGTTCCGATGTCATAGATAACGAAAGCTATCTTCAACTTTTAATTATTAATATTTATGTGGTCCGATCTATGCAGAACGAGCTTACAGTAAATTGAAATCTTGCAGTAGTATGCTTGGGTTTGGATTTAATTCCATGAATTATGGGATACCCAGAAGATGGCAGCACCCAGCCATCTTCTGCATTGAAATTAGGTTGCGTTTAATTTTAATAGCGTCGCGAATCATCCTTGGTAGGAATCGGTGACCGTGACTATGGATGCTGAAAAGTGCCCGAAACGTCGGAAATAAGTTAAAAATAAACTCGATAAAATGTTTAAATTTTTTTATTCAAAATTATGTATTATTTTTACTGTTTACCTAATAAAGAATTACGTGTTTATTGAGACTGAATACAATACCCGAAAAACTTTTCCGTAGCTTGAAGAATGTTTACATAAGCTAAAATGATAAATAGGTTTATACATTACATATTTGTTTTATTTTAAAAATAAACTTTCTTTTGTTTCATACGTTATTTCGTAATACAATTGCCACGTTACGTTATCTTTTTATACGGTCATTGGCAAAAATTAAGTCCAATGTTTTCCTGCGTCCGTAAATTGAAAAGCGCGAAAGGAATTTTAGATCGAATATTTTGGACGTAGAGTTTAATTTAACTTGTGCTTTGGCTCGGTAAACATTGCAAACGGCGTCCATCGTACGAGGTTGTAAACAAGCGGCGGGTTGGGTTATTGATTTGACGACCGATGCCGGTACATGCGTGGATGACGCTGCAGTTTGAGTATGTACTGGGTATTTTATTTGTTTTGATTCTTCGTGTTACTTACGTGGCGATAGCGCGAAGTATGTAATAGTATTTTTGAATGAGACGCACTCGTGATTTTTGCTGTCATCCGCGGGCACAGGCAGATGTATAGAAATTATGCAGCCATTAAATTGTTAGACAGTTTTAGTGCTTTTTGTACCATTGATCTGAAAATGTATTACTTAATCGAATCGGGTGTTACTTTCCGGAAATCCATTATATTAAAGTTGGTAAGAATTACTTCGCCTATATCACAGAAATCTAAATAATAAGGCACTAGCCTTCTACTGTCTTTTAATATCGGGACGCGTGTCGCCACGTCGTAGCTTGTCACATATAGACAAACAATAAATACACAAATACGCCTACAAAGTACAAATATCTCTAACATTCATGCAACAAAGATTAATCTATAAACTATTGCGTTAAGGAATATTTTATAAAAACGCA
>DWHP01004333.1:0-12652 GCA_018247895.1 Parnassius honrathi
CCCCCCCACCCTATAACGTCCCCTTGGGTGTTTTGAGAGGCGACAGAAGGAAATAACATCTAGGAAAAAAACTGCGATCGCCAAACCCGCCTGCCAAGTGTGGCAACTATGGTAAAAACCCTTGTAAGACATTCTATTCGTGATTGTACTCACGGCACTATTATGTAGCCTGTACTTTTAAGTGTATAACCGGAAGATGTCACTGTTGTGACAGGAGTCCAGAATTAATTACTAACAACAGTGAAAATATACCCTATTACTTTTGCAAAGAACATGAGTTTGTTATATTGGGCCCAATACCTATGTAGACTTTACACACTGCTTCCCGTAGTTGAATATTTTAATTTTATATGGCATGTAGCTTACACATAATATTTAGTGTGGTTTTATAGATCCCTTTGATGTTTAACTTAGTTTAAGGTCATTAACGTGTGTATTCTAAATACATTCAGTAACTTGAACATGTTGAAAATAACATTTTAAATGTACTGATACACTCCGTAGACGTAAAACACTTAATAGACTGGATATATACCAAATATTTAAACTTCAAAAAAATTGACACGCTAAATGTATTGGGTACATCAGGCATATTAGAATATTCTGATGAAACCGTGCTTTTGGGATACACTAGGGCATTGCTAAATATATGTTATTTTTTATGAATGGAGCCTGAGTACAATCACCTGCACTGTGGCTCGGGAGACAGTATTAACGGATGTGGGGTACATCAAAGATCTATGTTGACTACTACCGGCATTTTGTAACAAAAACTGTGTCATGGCTGAGGATCACGCGGGCGTCAACTGAACTGGTGTCTGGCACGATAAATATGCCACGCGGTTGTATTGCGCAATAAAGTTATATACTAAAAAACTGAGAACAAACTATCGGACGCGTCCGTTGGCCGCGGCTGACAAACGAGGCTTATTGAAATCTAACCAGTACGTTTAATACTACACTGTGCAAACTATCGGTCCTAAGACGTGGACATGACCTTGCGTTGCTCTTGAGCGTTCAGACGTCAGAACAGAATCTAACCGGCTGGATGTTTGTGCGTCCGCGAACGATGTGAACGGGGTGCGGGATGCGTCCGTGGACGTTTCGAGTGTCACAAGCGAACCAACTGCGCTCGCGACATGTTGTGTGACATGATGTGTGATGAAGAAAAATTCATTGAATGTGTTCGTGGTCACGAATGCCTATATAACCACAAACTGCAGCACTACAAATTCATTCATTCTTAAGTACATATTGTAACGTTTATTATCTTTTTGTAAGTCTGGATACAATTTATGAAATTCGCCATACTCGAGTCATCTACATTAATATCACGGACCTAAACACTTTTTTGGAGGACAACATAAAGTAGCTGGCGCTAACTCTATAAATTCGTCCTCGCTGTCCCTGCGTGTCATGTTTTTCGATTGACAAACCTTTATGGAATGACCGAAGCGAGGCGCCCAAAGACGCCGTCTCGACTACCGTGCACACCGCTAAGCCGCGTCTGACGGACGCGTCCGATAGTTTGTTTTCACTTTATCTGAAACAAACTTAAGATAGTGTGGACTAAGTACGCACACTAATGACAGCGTTTTCTTAGTCACGTTAAACAAAATCAGTGTAATATTGTCAAAAGCAGCGTTCGCGGTGTACAAAACAAAGTAGAACTAGTCTTCTCGCTCGTTCGCAGTCGACTTAAGATATACGGAGTATTGACCGTTACTAAGTGCGTAATGTATTCGTACCGTTGTGCCCGTCTAGTAGTATACAAGAAGTCTCTGAGGTAGAATTGCTTACACAGTGCCTCGAGAGTGCTACTCGTGGCACTAGACGAGGGGTATCTTCACGTGCACTGTACTTCGAGAGGCACTGTGAATAGAAGCGGGTACATCGAGAGGCACTGTGGGCAGAGGCGGGAGAACATTCGCGTGCACTGTAACCCGAGGGGCAGTGTTAGCAGACGCGAGGTACAATCGCGTGCATTGTGTCCCGGAAGACGTAGGGTACATTCGCGTACATTGTGCTCCGAGAGGCACTGTGAGCTAGTAACACACGACACGGGGTACATTCGCGCGCTGTGGCAGCTGGCGTTCCTGTCGCTGGGCGAGCTGGAGGCGCGCATGGCGCGGCTGGACGCGGAGATGGAGGCGGACATCGAGCAGCTGCGCGCGCGATACGAGACCAAGCGCCGCCCCATCCTCGACGCCATACACCTCAAGCGCAAGCGCCAGCAGAACTTCTAGCCGCAGGTACGTACACACGTACACATGGAGGCTCACATGGAGCAGAAAATAAAAACGAAAATTTTGAGTTAAATAAATAAATTAATTAAAATCTATCGAAATTCAAATCATATCCACCCTACTTTACACGAACGGCAATAAAAAAAACAAATAATCTTTGACCTTGTCACTTCGCAGGATCTGAACCTGCTCAAGGGCAAAAGGCAAAATAATTTTTCAAAACATTTTTTTTACTTTTAATATAAAATTTTTGTTTTAATTTTCGTAAAATGCCAGTGTCATAGGCTTCTACTCCGTTCACATGTTACACCCCATTTTTTCCAGACAGTAAAAAAGGTCATCCAGTATATACAATATATTGTTGCATATCGACGAATGAGTCGACTCGACCGGGATAGGACCACGCTCTCACAGAATACCAACGTGAAATAGCAGCTTAATACTGCTGTGTTTCTTATAGTGACTGTAGAGATTCGAAGACCCCTTTTACTGAAAATGAGGCATTCCATCTTAGTCCTCAGGGGTGACAACGCATCTGCGTTTTGATTCTTTATCGAAGATAGATGTGGATACCTTTTAGTCACACCATATCAGGTGGACTGTTTGCTCGTTGGGCACACTTATTCTATAAAAAATACATAGTATAGAATATGTTTATTCAATGTAGATTATTATAATACTTATTAACATTATTGTTATTTTGTAAATAAAACCATAATGTTTAACTAAAACTGAAAATAAAAGTAGTATAAAAAATCGAATACCCTCGGTCTCATATAACATTGTTCTGAACTTCTAGCCGAGGCGCACAGGCACGGGTAAATTCACACACCGGCCCGCTATACGGGAAGTTGGGGCTGATTTCACAATTCTTCTACCTGGTATCGTTTACTGTCCATAGGGAAGTCATAAAGGACATCTCAAGAGTTAATAACGTCGTTTTGTTGTCGATGAGACGTTGGTTATTAGTTGTTTTTTTATCTGTGACAAAATTTCATTAATGTTATGCAATTTACACGAATTTTACAAGCAAAACATGGATAACACATATTATTTATAAATAAGTATATTTTACATTTGGTATTATTGGCTTATATTTGGTACTATTGGTTGGGGTTACTTATATACATTTTGTACATTTTTTGGCTTCAAGGGTCATATTAGAAATCCGAAGGTGGGTGACTGATATGAGCATTTGCTCGATGTGAATATTCGCATCGAGAATTTGTTCCAGTAGTTGTATTCAAAATGGCAGACGTAGTGTGTTGCTTTTATTTTAATTCGTTATTGCTACTTAAAGAAGAAAAGAAAGCGTAGATATTTGAGTAACGAATTTGTTCAAAATGAGAAATAAATCTAGCGGATTGAATAAAAATTGTATCTTGCTAAGTCCACTGCATTTTACCAAACACAAAAATTCCGCGACACAAACAGAGCAACGAGTGCGCTCTCGGCGCTGACTGACTTGCAATACAACATTTAAAGGGATTTCCCAAAAACCTGACATCCGGGTGGAGCGCGCTCGGGTGTTCGACGCTCGTGATCGAGCTGCTCGGCTCACTGTACTGATATACTTGACCGACATTGAATATTACTTATTGACATTACCGACTTGTAACGTGCTCACATTGAACAAATGCTCATGTCAGTTGCCAACTTAAGATTACAAATTGAACAGGAATTCTAAAATAAATAAATTAAATGAATATTATTACAATAACGTTTAAAAATAATATATTTGCATTTAAATACTTACATATTTTTCCTTAATCTTGTTTAAAACGCAGTTCATTAAATAATGTTGTGTGATCCTGGTTTTGCTTCGTTATTTTTGTCAACATGTCACTCAAACTGTATTTATAATATAACTTTTTTTATCTAAGTTTAAATTTTATTGTATAATTCTTATATATTACTATTTCGGTACTACATATTTCCCATTATATAATTATTCCCATGAGATAATTGAATTTTTTTAATTTGTTTTTCTGTAACCAAAGTTAACTTTGATGCAATTATATCAATATACGTAATGTATATGATGTATTTGATTGTGACAATTCAATTGTATGTTTATTGGAATATCTTGATGAGATGCTATGCAAAAAGGATACAGTGGCCAAATATTAAGCATTTTCTAGAGGTTACAATATTTGACATTTTATTAAGTGGCTTTTGCAGAGGTGCCAAACATTCTTTTGTGCATTTAAATGGCCACATTAGTTCCTAAATACGTAAACGAAAAATTCGCTCGACTTGAAAACATTTTTCAGGCCGATTGACTGTGTTGTTCAGACGGCCAAATTTTGAGAAATTTCCTATCAAATTCGCTACACTTATTTGAATGAAAGAAATCTACGTAGTTAAGATATAGATCACTTATTCAAGTTGTTACTGTAGTATAGAATAGTATTGTAAGGATGAGGAAACATATCCGTATAGATACTTTAATACCCGCTAGATGGCGTTAATATTAGACATAGATTTTTGTATGATATACATTTGACAGCATACATTAACCGTACCGTACCGTATGCGGATATTTATTTTTCCTTATTTCCAAGCCATAACTTTGCATTTAAATGCACTAAAATATTTTGTTTTTATGGAATATTAGTTTAAACGTTTGTTCATATGACACTAATACGTAGGGTCGTCTAGCGGACAATTAAGTATATTTTCTTTCAATCTCAACATATTTTTCTAGCTTGCTTGTGACAAAGGAAAATATACGTCATGTTGTAGTATATTGTAATAATATCATGACAATACTATTATGTAGATAGTTTGTAGAGGTTTTATTTAAATTGCATTTGATTTTTATCGTGGAAATTATGTTCAATCCTTCTCCATTTCGTTCGGTTTGATGTTCTCATTTCTGTATCTAGTTATCTTTTATGTTCCTTGTATTTGGATCTCAGGCGTATCGCAGATTGTAATATAACATTATATTAGATTATATTCACACTTGTAAATTGACCTGAGTAGTGGGTTGTGAGATTTGTGAATTTATTCAGATAGTGCTAAAGTGTATATGCGCGGTGATAATTGCAATTATTTTTGCAACCAAGAAGATGGAAAGGCAATAGGGTGCGCGATACAAATATACAGTTCTATGAACGGTCGGTAAATATTCTGGAGATCGACCT
Source organism: Parnassius honrathi (assembly GCA_018247895.1). Lineage (NCBI taxonomy): Eukaryota > Metazoa > Arthropoda > Insecta > Lepidoptera > Papilionidae > Parnassius > Parnassius honrathi. The sequence goes on from DWHP01004333.1 coordinate 5,396, forward strand.
ATTGGCACTTTAGTATTGTTCTTCAAAAATGTATACAGTATGTAACAAACAACCCGGTGATTCTTTTCGGGATATATAGGCATGGCATTTGAATTTTTTTTTTCGTTATTAAAGTGATTCGAGTGTTCACAATAGGTAACATACTAAATTCAATCTTGAAAAAATGTTATCTGCAACTGAACTGACGCGCGTCGGTAAAGCGGGGTCTTTGACAATACAGAACTCTCCGTCCAATGCAGAGGTAATAAAACCCACGTACAAATTGCAAATAAAAATTTGTTTTAATTAAATTAGATTTTTTTTTGTGGTCGACTTTGCTGAAGTAAAGTTATATATTATATCTATTTGTTTGGATACTGATTCTAATAACGCACTTAACAGGAACCACAGGTTGTTTGTTACATGTTGAATACATTGCAGATGGTTTTAATGTTTTCAGTAAGAGATGATTTGCATAACTCTATATATAGCGGAGGAAGCAGCGTTGCGAGTACAACCTTAACACTACTTGCTTTATGTGCTATATGTGTAGCGTAGACAAGGGCGTAGACCGAGCTCACTATAATTTCTTTTTCACAATTGATCAGTCGATCGTTCTTATTTGCTTGCTGTGCATTCGTTTGCAATTGTTGCTACATGTTCACGACTATCAACACTGTCTATACTTATGATTATATGTTAAAACTGAATTGCATGGAATGAATTACATTTCATGCAATTTGCGGCCGGTAAAAACATAAATTTTTGATAGTATATTTAGAATTAGAATTTTATTTGCAATTTGAATTAGAAATTTTATTTGCAAAATTCTTCAGAATGCGAAGTTTATAAGGTTTAGGTTCCTCGTATGTTTGTATTTGTGTCTTCATTTGACGAAATTACATGTAATTCAATGTCTAATGACTGTATAAGGTAAAAGAAGTTTTTCGAGTAAAATTACCGAAATCATTAAATCCATCTTCAAATCTAAAAAAAAAATAAGCGTAATTAAAACAAATTTTAAGTGCCATTAAGTGTAAAATAAATGATAGTATTTTCGTAACACGAACGGTAGTTATAGCAATGTAGACATTTTCATCCTGTTCATTGATTAGAAAAAGAACCGCATAGTTGATTTTGTGCCATTTGCGATTGGACTTCAAAAAAGTTTGTATTTTGTAAGGTTATTGTTGTGGTATGAAAAATTACAAAGAAATTGAAATCAAAATTGTCGTGAAAACATATTTTATTACAACAGATAATCTATGATTTTTGTAACTGGCAATTTGTGAAATGCATTGAATATGGCGGGAAATTTTGATATGTTTATAGAGTTGATTATTGATTTGCCACATTGCAAATCATTCATACTTTGTGTTTAAATTCTGTCTAAATTGTATATTTCCCGCTCATATATTTTATATAATACAGTTTTTAGCAAGGATCGGTCTATTCATGTATTGGGTTAACATTTTGTCTATGAATGTACAGGGTAAAAGTATGTTAAAAATTTAAATTGCTTAAAGCGCAGTCTGCTGATTTGTTTCATTTTGTGTTAAACAGACACGACTAAATCTCGCTAACTGATAGTTATAGGGAATTTTTTTTTGTTAACATCATCTTTTAATTGAAGAGATGTCAGAAAATATAAATATTTTTTGTCAAGATCCATAGCAACATATCAGTACAGTTGTTGAGGATTTCGTTTGTAATGTAAGTTTGTTGTCGACCAAATGTGTGCTTCGGAAATATTTTGGTGCGTGTCACACATCAAACCCCTACACATATGCCAACATTTGTCACAAATAATGCATTTTTGTTGATTCGATTTGTTACTCTATGTTTGAGATTGGTCGTGTCGAGGAGGGCTTTACGCCTTCTCAATAGTTTGTTGGTAGTGAGAAGGAAGTGCACTTTGTAATTCTGTAGGCATGTTGAAGTGTTGATAGCTGAGTATGCATTATATTTTTGGACGGACATCTCACAGATTAAAGAGGATAATTAAAACCAACTGACTTTTATTTCAACAGGTTTAATAAACAAACAAACAGGTCCTAACGTCAGTAAAGAAAATAATAGATTAATTTTGATACACAGTTTTGACTAGTACAATTTTGTTGATTAAGCAAGTTAGAATAAATGACAACAGAAGGCTAACTCAGCACAACAGGTCTTGTTGAATGAGGGCTAATGATTCTTCGCTCACCACATGTTACGAGTTGGGACCGAGTTGAAGTTTTTTGTACACAATGTCACATAATTAAGGATTTATGTTTAAAAAAAAGTTTATCGGTTTCTAGTGCTATGCAAATAGTACGATACAGTACCCCAGTGGCGTGGTCTTTAGTTTTTTTGCACATTTTTAATTTTTCTACTTTTAGGAATATCTGTAGTTTGATTTATCATTCCCAATCTAATTAATATCAAATATAAACTAATATTTCGGAAAAAACCTTAACCCTTACATTTCATAATAAATTTATGCCATGGAAACTATCAAATATTGACCTCATTCGTAAGTGGCACCGCCGCGGTGGCAGAAAATCCGTGGAAGCTCTTATACTTTCACTCGGACATAAACGCATATCGCAGTGCGCGGATCTTCAGCGCACCTAATGTCTTAAAAATTACCTGTTACGTCTACATAATATACATGTGTAAGTCAAATGAATCATTGAGCTGAGTGAACCTTCTGCTCTTCTTGATTGTACAGCCAAATGATTTGTTTATCATTGTTATTGTGACGCTGCGTTACAAATATAAAAGAATACAATAAAAAGGAAGATTTCAAATTAAACAATTATAATAAAAATCCAATTGAAGCAAATATAATACTTTACACAGGCGGAGATAAAAAAAGGAACTTAATAGTTAATATCATATGTCATCGTATTGTTGACACTACACTTTGCTTGTTTGGTAATTTGGTACAGTTACTTAGTATAAAGCGATGAAGCTGTTACTATATTTGCACGTATGATACCGTAACTGTTACACCTTATTAAAATCCACTGCCGAAAACAGGCCTCTCCGCAAATTGCCTCATAGGGGAGATACAGTTTACCTTAGTAAATATTAGAGATGAGCCGAATATGGATTTTACCGGATACGAATATTCGGCCGAAAGTTCATTAAAACTTTTACCGAATCGAATTTTCAGCCAAACAATATTCGGCAGGATCACCTCGGTACCTAACCAATTTATGTCTAAACTTGTTACCGTAAAGCGAGCGAAATTAGCGCAGGACCCAGCCCCTCGCTCCCCTCAAAACTGACACGTTATTGCATCATCTAGTACTAAGCAAATTGGCGGCACATGCTCATGTTTTGATTTTTTAGTAAAAATAATGTATTTCATTGTGTTATTCTTAGTGAAATTTGATAAACATGTGATAAAAATGGATGGCAGGAGGAACTGACGACCAAAGTAAAGTGATATGTACTAATGTAATGTAATGTTTCTTTATTTGATTCCAAAAAAATTTATCAAGCTTTCGATTTGCTATAATTGGAAGTAAATCTACAGTGCCTCAAAACATCACGCTATACAAGTAGATTTAGCCCATAAATAAAATATACTTTTAACAGTAAAATTACGAAAGACATGGCCATTACTCAATTTGTACATTTCAATACAGTGGACCCTTTGAGTACCACTTCGAATGTTCGGTGATTTAATCGAATATTGGGCCGAATACTAATATTCGGTCAAACTACCGAATATGCCGAATACCGAATATTAAATGAATATTCGGCCCGGCCCATCTCTAGTAAATATTTCCTTTCATGTGGATATCCTAAACACAACATTTAACACAAAACAGGAATGTAATTTATAAATCGAGATTCTAATACCGATACTATAGGATAAAACCTTACTAACTTAATATGTACGTAAAAGGAAAAAATTGTGTAAAAAAATCGGCGGGAAAATAAGCGCCAGTGGCAGTCTGTGATAAACTTAGGTCTAAAATATTAATGAGACAATATATGTGCCTGGCTTTAGATCATAACATAAATTACTTGATAAAGTATTTTCTTATAATGCTAAACAATAAATATGTCATGAAAACAAAACACGAACATGCCTGCAACCATGATAATAATTGATTAGTAGATTCAAAATTTTTCTTTAAACTTATCACAATATTCTTTTGCCCTTCATAGTTTTCATTGTCAATAATGTCGGCAGTGTCAAATACTAATATTACCCATATAAAATATCATAGATGTTGAAACCCCATACTATATCAAGTTTTTAGATATAATATATATTTAAGTGACACCGAAAGAATATCCACTCCAGGTTTTAATATTTTAATACCTATCTTTAGTCTAACTTAATTTACTTTCTCTTCGTAAGATTATCCAGCTGGCTGATTTGGATCAAGGTGACCATATCCGAGTTATGTTGGAGGCTGTCGACCGCACAGGAGATATTATAGTGCCGCGATAATTATAGTATTTAGCATAAAGACACTAGAAACCTTATTGGACTATTAATAACAAAATTAAATAATAACTAATTAAACAATTGTGTATCTTGAATTCATCCAATTTCTAATTACAGCCTAAACAAATCAATCACTGCAAAATGTACAATAAGGTTTTCTCTGAGTTAAAGTAATATTAAAGTTTAATTTCACTCCTAATAAAGATTGTAAATGTTCAAATACAACACAGTTGTTAATATTTTATTAATATTTAAAATATAATATTGCTCATCGAATGCGAAGCGGGAAAAGTTGAATTTTCTGTCGACTTGACAAGGTCACGCTACCTGCTCTCGTTAACTTAGGTAGGTATAATATTTTTTTCTGTATTCCTGTTGGATGAAAAGTTTTTTGACATTTGAGTCAAATTAATTTTGAGGTATTTTAAAATACAAAGTAAAGTAGAATGACTGGACTAGTTTATTTATAACAAACATGACCCAGAAAATAAATTATGTAAATAAGTTGTAACTCGATTTTAAAATCATTTTCGGGTGAGAAAAATAACAAACTTGTGTCTAATGCAGTTTAGTGTCCAAGTTGATTAACCCTAGAAGCCCAATCTAGGTCATTTTTACCTATATGCAAACAAATATTTGCTTTCTCTTTCGCACTCTTCTTTCGACCGTCGTGATTGATCGAACCAACTTAGTACACCCCACGAGCCAACAGGAGACGGCCGTGTTGCCTTGGTAAGTACCTCCATACTGTAGTTTTCGTTGTTAAAAAATAATGATTATTTTAGGTAGAAAAACAAGATGGCGTCGTCTAGACAACTGAGAAGTAACGAGATAGCGTCCTTTTTAGAAAATACCAGTGACGCGGACACATGCGACACAGACTCGGGAGAAGATTGCGTGAAAGTCAGAAGTGACGTGGAAGACGAGGTAGTGGACTCTGTCGAGTGTTCAAACGAGTCAGCCAGCTAAGAAACTTCAAAATGATGGTACGACTATTGAATCAACTAATACAGAAACACCTCAGTCATCATCAGACAGAATCATTGTATTACCACAACGTACATTACGCTCAAAAAAACAACCATATTTGGAGCACCGTGAAGGGTAGATCTAGCGGTAGGACTTCTTCGATCAATATAGTACATTACAAATAGAAGACCCACACTAATGAACCGGAATATCGTCGATCCGTTACTTTGTTTTCAACTTTTCATCAAAGATGAAATTATAGAAGAGATAGTGAAATGGGACTGATTAAGAAATGGTACGAAAGCGTGTTCAATATTATAGAGATTTCAGCAAGTTACAAAAATACTAATGTCACAGAGATTCGAGCACTTATAGGAATACTTACATTGACGGCTCTTATGAAGGAGAACTACTTGTCCATCGATGAGCTATTCGATGAATCATTCGCTGGTACTCGATACGTTAGTGTAATGGAGTAGAGAAAGGTTTGAAATTTCTTCTAAGATGTCTAAGAATGGATGATAAGTCACTACGGCCAACTCATAGACAGGGCGATGCTTTTTTACCTGTCAGAAAGATTTGGGATATTTTCATCAATCAGTGCAGGTTAAATTATACACCAGGGTCAAACTTAACGGTAGACGAACAGTTGTCTGATAAATATAGAATTAAATTCCCAATGATATGCGATGCTGCAATAAAGTATATGGTGGATGCAATACCTTACCTTGGCAAGAGTACTATAACCTTCATGGCCCTCTTGGCGAGTATTATGTAAAGCAGTTGACGAAAACGGTGCATGGTACTAATAGAAATGTTACGTGTGACAACTGGTTTACTTCTGTACTACTGGCTAAAATCTTACTAAAATCTCCATATAATTTGACATTAGTTGGAACCATAAGATCTAATAAAAGGGAAATTCCAGAAGCACTAAAAAATACCCGCGCTCGTCCGGTAGGATCTTCTATATTTTGCTTCGATGTTCCATTGACCCTAGTATCTTACAAACCTAAGCCGTCTAAGATGGTGTACCTCTTATCATCATGCGATGAAGATGCTGTAATCGACCGCACTAATGGAAAGCCAGACGTGATCTTATTTTATAATTAGACAAAAGGGGGTGTCGATTCCTTCGATCAAATGTGTTCCTCTATGTCTACTAATAGGAAGACGAATAGGTGGCCCATGGCTGTTTTTTACGGCAGGCTCAATATGTCTTTTGTGAATTCATATATTATACACTGCCATAACAAGCTATCTGACAAAGAAAAACCGTTAAGTCGCAAAAGCTTTATGAAAAAATTGAGCACAGATCTGACTCGGCTATGGATGCAACAGCGTCTGGAAGCTCCTACATTGAAGCGTATTCAATACGTGACAATATCACGAATATCTTTCTAAAGGAACTGCAGCCATTGCCAGAGAACATCACAGAAGAACCAGAGCCAAAAAAGCGTCGCTACTGTGGTTAATGTTCTTATAAAAAACAGCGAAAGACAAATTTGCAGTGCACAAAGTGCAAAAAAGCAATTTGTCGTGAGCACAATATTGACATGTGTCAAAACTGTTTATAATATGATAATTGCTCTATGAAACTATTTGATTGTTATGAAAAATTTATTAATTAATTAAAAATAGAAGAATTTGTTTTGTTTTTAAGCTATTGCATAACTTTTATCGCGGGCTTTGAGCGCGGCGACCGAATCAAGAAATACTGTAACGAAAATAAACCCAAAACCCCCCACTCCGCCCGGCACAGCGGTGCGGCGTTGAAAGCCGTGCATCGCCTAACGTCGTTTCAGTTCGGTAGGCACGGTGTTTGTGTACGTGCGACTAGACGTATGCGTGTACAC
>DWHP01004334.1:0-12652 GCA_018247895.1 Parnassius honrathi
TATTTGTATTGCATAATGCGTATATTATAAGTGCAGTATTGCATAATACTTATTGAGTCATTTTTTTATTAACCACTGGTTCGGCAAAAAACCTCTGTCCAGCGAAAAACCAGCAAGAAACCCAGCGGGACATTTTTTAAAACATATTTTACTTTACAATACTTTATTTTGTAAAACTTGAACGAATTTTCATAGAACAAAGGTGGCGATCACCTCATTCCCAGGTCATATAGATCAATTTGATAATATGTTAATATAAAATAAAATGAAAATTGTAAAATATCAGTGACATAGGCTTCTATTCCGTTCACTTGTTACACCTAAATCTACAATATATAGAAGAATATATAATCAACAATAAAAAGAAGTGGTTTATATGTTACGTAATAAAACAAAGTATTACTTAAATATTTGTTAGTTTTATTTATCCAGTAAATAAACGAATAGTAACTGTTTATTTGTTAGAGTGGCCTTCTATGGTACACTCACCTTATTTTAACGTCGTCGATTCCCGAAAACAAAGAAGCGAAGGACCGTAATGCTAAAATAGTAGCGCGAGCGATTCGCCGCCGCGTCTGTGATTTTCAGTTCGATGGGTGTTTGCGTAAGAATATACATTTTATTAATTGGCCCTCGAAGGAGCATGGTCTTCCATGGTTCACCCACCTTATATAAAGTACAAAGGCGGTATCTTTTTTAGAGTTGACTGGTAGAAAATGCCACAGAGCATTAAGGCCACCCTTTGTAGCGCTTAGGTGAAGGTGTGTTGTAATAAAGGATACATAAATATATAAAAAGAGAAGTATAAATGTAGACTGAGGGACAATATTAGTGGTTTGAATGAATTCAGTATGAATTAGACTTGACTGTGTGAGATAATGTTAAACAAGGTTTGGTGAATACAGCAACCGTAGTATGTGAGAAAAGTAAAAGTACGAATGAAAGAAAAAAATAATAAGTTATGGTGGGATGATGAGATACGGATGGAAGTTGAAACAAAAAGAGCATGGCTAGGGTTACCAGCTGGTTGCTAGTAATTCGGGCGGTATGAATGTTGGATTGAAAGAAGAAAAGGCAGTCTTCAGACGTCTAAATGATAGAGTAAAAGAGGTAGTTGAAAGGAAAAGGCAAGAAAGAGCGGAGAATATCTGATAACTTTCAGGCAAGTATTAAAATGTTCTAGAAACTCGTAAGAACTGCTAGTATTTATCTTATGGCTGAAGAGGACCTATAACAGAGCTAAGTTTATAGATATCCGGGACAAAAGGCATACAAAAAAACACGTAGCGGTCATCTACGACACCTTTGTTTTGTCAGTGTCACACGAAAAGGTAGTTATAGAATTGCGCTCCAGGCTATCCTTCAGGAAACATATGTTTTTATATCGTTTGACATACAGTCACTTTAGGGCCCATAAACTATCTCTATACAAAAACATCACGTCGATTCGTTGCTCTGCTGCTAAGCTAAAGAATGGCAAACCAACAAAACACCGACACACTTAACTTGAAAGTAGTTAGTTTTATACCTTATATGATACTGCAGGTGGCCAACAGTTCGGAAGCTGCGCGGGCACAGAATACATTGATATGGCGTCAATCCCGTATGCTTACGTCTATGCACTGCTAGTCCGGCGGAATGTGCAAACGACTCGCCGCATATATTGCAACGCAGTGGTTTCTCACCCTAGCCAAATAAAATATTATTTTTAGTAAATTAGCCGCCAAACTTACGTCCCACAGCTGATAGGATAAACTGAATGGAGCATGGAACTCACATTTCTAAGAGGGTTATAGAACAATAAAAATTTCACTGCACTGCTTTAGTGTGAACCATCGAATTTCATAGGTCATCTAAAAGTTTATAATTTCGAACATATGCCGGTTTCTTCATGGTATTTTGCTTCGACCGCGTATTCATTTCGTATTTATTCACGTGGTATAAAAGCACATATTTATAAAGTTACTTTGGACTCCCTTATTTACTTCCTTATTTACTCCATAATTTGCACACAGTTAAAAATAATTGGACCCTCTTTATTTCACTGATCATCTTAAGTTTTCATTTTTCTCAGGAACGGGTACAGGTATCAAGTCGGAAATATTAATTACAAGGTCTGTAATTCGGCCAAGTATGGAATAAACCTTATATTCTATGGTGTGGTGGTAGTAGTTTTGAGTGATTTATAACAATATTGTATTATCATCGTCATCATCATTACAGCCCTTCACAAGTCCACAGCTAAACATATGCCTTACGCAAGGAATGCCACAAAGCACGGTCCTGAGACATCTGTATCCATCGACTTCCTGCATATTGTCTTACGAGTTCGTCAATCCATCTAGTGAGGGGAATCCCTACACTTCTCCTAACATTACGAGACTGCCACTCGAAAAACATTCTTCCCTGTCGGTTGTTGGTTCTTTGAGCTATATGGCCGGCCCATTGCCACTTCAGATTACTAATCCGTTGGGCTATGTCGGTTACTCTGGTCCTCCTGCGGATATCCTCGCTTTTAAGTCTAGCTTCAGCTAGTAGTGAAGGGGAATGTCTCTGATCCATAAGTCATCATGTTGAAAAAAGATTGTTGTACAATCTTGTTTTAAAATGTCGGATATATTTCAAAATAGTTTTGAGATATATCCGAAGAAGAGACGTGTTTTAATCTGGCACCTCATCGCTGCCCATCCGAGTCGAATATGCCGATTGACCTCTCGGTCAAAGTTGAAGTTGGGCATACCTAGTGAAACCATTGTCCCAGGTTAAAATACTCGTAGACAACTTCGAGCGTAGTGCTCAAAATATCTACCGCCATAGGTGTGAAGTTATCGTTACAGCTGACTTGGTTCTGACCATGTCCATCTTAAGACTATCCGTTGGAAGACAGTATTGAGGTCATTGAGCATACTCCTTAGTCCTCCAGCAATTCTGCCATAAGGACTACATCGTCGGCAAATCAAAGATAAGTGATGACCATTCGGTGATTGCTGCATTGACACACAAATAGATACTTCAATTTATTTATTTGTATAGACTAACACAACATACAATATTGTAGTAACTATTTAAATATTAACCTATGATAATACCATTAAAAATTACTATCAGAAACCATTTACCTACAGTGCACTAGTGCTCACCTTAGTGTAAGATGCAAAATAAATAACTAACAACACTTACCGTATGTACCCTAAGGTGTACCTTGAGATTCTGTGCCAAAGAAAAGTTTTTGTTGCAATGTGGACATGAAAATGGCCGTTCTCCGGTATGAGTGCGTAAGTGAGTTTTCAGTCGAAATCTGAAATACAATAATTGTTAGCTAACAATAAGCAAGAGCCTAACAAGTGATATGTCATTAAAAAATTCTATTTTAGTTTCTTTGTCGATTGTGGACAGATTTAATTTTTTTTTTTGTGAAATAGGATACGCTTTAGGATTGGTTTCAAATAAATTTGGAGTACAAATTTCAATTGTAGGATAATATACAGCTTTAAGCACGATATAATGTAATTTATATTTATTGTTCATTTATTTTTATTGTTCATTTATTTTTATTGTTCATTACCAATTCGAATTATAATAACATGTTACTAAATAAGAATCTCAAGCCGCTTCTTGTAACTTGTTGCGCGTAGTTCGAACTTATATCTGTGATTGTATCTGTCCCTGACGCTGTGACTGCTTTTAACTGTATTTGTAATGTACCCCCAACTTCTGCGTTTCCCCAGATATTGTTATAATTTATAAATTTTTATGTTCTCATGATAAGTGAATTTCTGTATTCTTAATGCGAATAAAGTTCTTAAACCATAATTAAAGCAAAATATCAAAAATGCACAACGTTAATATTCAAGTTTTCACTTCAGCCGGCACTCTCGGAGTGCAACCCGTCGTATTTTTTTTGGTGCTTACCATTAGGAGGTTTTGTCCCTAATCGCCACGCTGGGTAAGCGGGTTGGTGATCGCAGTATCAGACACGTGGCACCTGTGACGCTGCTGCCAGTCACAAATCTGAATATTTTGACCTGACCAGAAAACGGAGATGGTTATTGCGCCATCTGTCGGATGCCAAAGCTTGTTCTTTTTAATTTTTTGGCTTTTCGCCCTTATTCGCCTCGTACGACACACACGGGTAGAGACGGGGGTGGCGAGATTCTAATGCCGCTGCCACACGGATTTTCTAATAGCGCGAGATACTTTTGACGTTTCAGTAAGTTGGTGTACAACCACAAACTAATAAGAGTACTAACGTAGTGTACAACCAACCGTATTGGCTAGCCGGGCATGCTGCAGTTAGATTACCAATTATTTGAGCAAATTCTCGAATAGTGCTTGTAGGTAGACAAATAAACTTCTGAACTAATTGCGCAATACTGTTACGTTTATTATCTGGAAGAGAAATGGTTATATTCTGAGTCAGAGAGAAAACTCTAGAATTTACAAATTTGCTTAGGTTGCAGTGAACTTTTATCAAAATTTATGACGAAACCTGGACATTGTAATAGTTTCAAAGTTTCATTTACAATCTAACGATCTGCAATCCTCATAAGTGTTTTCGATGCAGAGAATATCATCTCCGTAAACTACTGAATCAAAAGCCGAACTTCGCAAATGAGTTACGATTTCTCTCATAATTTTAATAAATACCCAGCCACTGACAGCTCATAGGGCATTGACGTAAACTCGTAGGTCGTAGTCTGAGTTAAAATGAAATCTTAAATACTTTTCTATGTTCAGCATGAATCGGAATTAGTAAGTAGGCTTCTTTCAGATCAATTGTGGCTAAGTATCCGTTTTAAGGTATTAACTTTGCCGCTGTTCGGTATTTATTTAACGGTTACAAATTTAATTTCAAACACTTCCTGCTGTTTGTATTGGGCCAAGGAGTATTTTCAAGACAACCTGAACACTACTTAGAAGACATTCTGTTGCGTCACCTAGATTAACCAGTTTTTGAATCGCAGTTGACATTTCCTGGTGCTCTAACTCCAAGAGGGTACTGTTAGGTACGTTTGTTTGGCAGACATCCTTACAAAAGGCTATATATAAGTATATATATATATATAGAAAATTGTGTATCCAATCTAAATTTACTGAATTAGATGAATTTCTCGTCCAACAAATAAAAAGTGTTTAATTCTGTCTGCATGTACCAGAGTTACTGCGGCGCCGGGGCATGAGGTTTGTTCGCTGCTGAAGGCTACGACGCTGGCTGCTGATGCATCGAGTTCGGGTATGGACGGCGGCTCTGCGTCACCGTTTTCTTCACACCTCGGTTGCCTCGGTGCGATGAGTACCAGGGTGGGACGGACCAGTTTCCCGAATTAGAAGAGCGGTTGCTAGTGGATTGAGAGCCGAAAGTTTTCGGATTAGTCTTTTTGATTTTCAGACCCTGTTGTTCAATAGCTCTCGCTGCCTTGATCTTTTCTGATAATTTGTTACAGAACAAAGTTTCGTCTCTTACGGAATCTTGAACTACATGTGGAAAGTTCTTATCCAGGTTTGGTGTAATGAGCTTTATGTGGCTATTCGTATTTATCATATGCAAGTGCGAAAATATACGGCAGGCATTGCTATGATGTTGGATAACATTCTTCTTCTCATCTCCACTTAAGAGAATATTAAGCGCTCTGTCAATGGCCCTTATCCCCGACCCGAGTTGCTGTTGGTGAACTACCAGATCTTATCTATGTTTCTTACAGAGTCTATAACTGCTGCCGATAACTCTACGTTTAGTTTAGGCACTTACAGCAGCCTACAGTTATCCGGGATTAGGTACGCGTTCAAAAAATTTTATTTTTTAGTTTTTGGCAAGACTTTGACGAGTAGAGGAAACCACAATTTGGCTTAGCTCTCGTGAATTCTTTCTCCAAACTCTGGTGTGCCGCTGGTGAACTCACCGAGGGCTTCTAAAAGTTCAGGGTACAATTCTGGTTTGGCTGATTCACCGTTCGGGTTTTGTTTCGTTGAAGTTGCCTCTAAAGCCAGAGGCACTAATGGTTTCTCCACACTGGTCTCTGGTCTAGACTCTGGCTCCGATGCGGACTCAGGTTCTGGCGTAAGCTCCGGCTCCTGCATGGGCTCAGGCTATATGGAATTCTACCCTGAAGCCTTCCCGAGGTCCTTTGCGTAAGCTATAAGGTTTAGCTCATTGATCGGCATCTTTAACACCTAAAACGAATATTTATAGGATTAGAAAAGTGGATTACTTCTACGAACATGAAGATTATTATTTCAACAAACAAGGCTCACGTCCTGTTATGATGAAAGTTGAAAACATGTGTAAAAAACAACAAGTGCTAGCGAAACATAAAAGTTACATAATTTGGGCGAATTGTTTTAAAACGAAAATAAATATGCTTACCTTCATTACTGGAAGATTCTGGTGGTATGACGCGTATCCGGCGACGTCAGCCGATATCGCATTCACGTAATTTTCTAATATTGCGTTCGTAACACTCGATTTTTTCCGCGCTTCGCTTTGACATTATAAACTTCATTAATAATTATAAATACTTGTGGCGGCGCAAACGAAACACACCGAAGCCAAAAATCACGCTATCAAAATTCCGAATCATAAACATTATATATAGAACATCTCCGAACTATCACACGGAGCGTTGGCTGCTCCACGTGCAGAACACCTTGCCCGGCGGAAGATCTCCCCTTTTCCTTCCACGGCCACATACTGTATAAAAAGGCAAGAATAACTTGTACACTTAATGGCAGACGTGTGCTGTCGTCACCTTGCACGAAAAAGAAATGAAATGAGCTCAAAATGGCGACTCACCCCGTCCCCGAGTCGGTTCAGTTTAGTCAGCTGAGTGTCTTTTGAAGCGCGCATAAAGTCACCTGTAGGTTAAGGGGACTACCTGGTGAATATTTATATCTGAAAAATAAAGCAATAAAATACAGGTATAACAAATTCCCATAAGCTACAAAAAAATCAGTCCGTTTTTGCTAATTTATGATCTGCGACGCGTTTTGAGAGTTTTCTTCAAAATGATTGTTCAGTTTGCTTGTTAATATTTTTGTTTAAAATATTTAAATGTCATATTACATGAGTGGCTGTTAAACGGGAAATGAAGCTGTCTAAGCAGTCTTTAGCAGATTTGACAGCATACAGGCAACTGAATAGAAATGCGGCGGAACTTACGCAACTTTAATACAGCTTATTGAATAAAACTACTATTTACGGATGTTATCGCATTTAATTACCACTTTTAACTTATTTTTATTATCCCGTTGTTTCGGGTGCTTTACAGCACCCATGGTCACGGGGGGACTGAGATGGTTGACGTCCCAATGTCATATTAGTCCGGCTACCTTCAGTTTTTGAATATTAATTTTTGGTCCCAATTACGCAAAACGAGCTTATAGTATCATGAAGTCTTGCAGTGGTATGCTTGGGTTTGGGTTTAATTTTGTTAATTATAGGATCCCAAGGAGATGGCAGCACCCATCCATCGTCTCTATTAAAATTTGGATATATTTTTTTTAATTTCAATAGCCTCGCGTATCATTTTTGGTAGGAATCGGTGTTCTTTTGCGAGGATTTGTGGCTTACCAAATCAAATGTAATGGTGGAGACAATCTTGAACATGTTCGCAGACTGCAGACTTCCACACAGAATTTGATTCAATATGTAAGAAATCATTAGATATTTATATTCTTCCACTAGTTGCGATAAAACCCTATCCTTGAAAGAGCCAGCTAGAAACCCAGTGGGTCTTTTTTAAACTAATTTACAATTTAATATGTCGTTATTATATTGAGATATATTATATTGTAAATTAATTTTAAAAAATCGGCATAATTAAGGTTTATTGACTTTGATCAACAATACCAAACATTGTTGTTTTCTTGTTGGTATTGTTGATCGAATTTTATCGACCAAATTGGCTATATTTTGAAAATGGGCCACATTAGGAGTACCGTCAACCGACGAGCGTGTATGTTTATGTATATCGTAATTAAATATGAAAACATTAAGAAGCAGCATGGTAGCGATCACGTGATTCCTAGGGGTAATATCAATAATGTACTCTATAGAATATAATAACCTTCATTAAATAGTTTTTGCTTAAAAATCAATTAATTTTTTTTAAATCAAAAACTTGATCCTGCCTCGTTGGTCAAGTGGTTTTAAACGTGGTTGATGTTAATGAGGTCCCAGGTCAGGCCAAAACAGTTATTGTGTTTTTCTGACAAAACATTCTTAATAGCATCCCAGAGTCACGAAGTCAGCGGTATTTCTTCCCCGTGCCTCGGAAAGTACGTAAATCAGTTGGTGCTGTGCTTGATCTTTCCGGTAGTGTTGGTTTGCCGTCCCATCAGACTATGTGAGTGAGGAAATAAACAGTGCACCTGTGCTTGCGCGTGCTCTCGGCCACTATAATCCATCCATCAATCTCCGTTGAAATTGCTCTTAAACCAACAAGATTTATGTACTAGCAAAATCAAAACTTCGTATGAAATTTGAATAAAACCAGCTTTACGTACTTTATCGCGTTTAATTTCAATTATTTTTTAATTTCCAAAATTTTGGGTGCTTTACAGCACTCACGACTACCGGGGACTGAGCTGACATTCTGAGATCATAGTTAACCCTAGTTACCTTCACAAAACAAAAATATTATTAAAGTTGTCAGCTGCGTTCTTATATACAGGACGAATTAAGACCTTTGTGGCGTTTCCCATGGACGCCTGTTACGACAATCACGGGCCGAAATGGGGTGACGGATCTCTTACTACCACACGGTAATTAAGAAAACGTTTCTAATTGTTACTTTCTATTAAATTGTCGAGAAACTTTTCACGTATACGCTCCACTGGACCACTGTCCACGCTTACCAGAGCGTTGCACGTGACCCTAGTGTTCTACTCGATCAGCCGTCGCAACTGTGTAATTACTAATTAGTAATTACTATTGAGTTCAATTGCACAAAGTATCAAATATACAACGATATAAAAAAGTTAAAGTTACAACTTACATACGCCCCATAGCTGGGCAAGGGCCTGCTCTCATTTCTGAGAGAATTTTAAGGCAAGGAAATGTTCACCGCTTTGCCCCACTGAACTTCATATGTTTTTGAAAATATTTTTTTATATCTCAAACCTGCAGATTTCCTCACAGTGTTTTCCTTCACCGCGGGTACACGTGGTAAATCAGCATTCGAAATTGCAATTAACAATTTCATTGGTTCCGACGGGGATCGAACCCGGGTTGCTTGTGCTTCACGAAGCTACCACGGCTCTGACAACATACGCAACGATACACGATTAATTACTTCGTGTAATAGTAATCCTCGTAAAAGAACACCGATTCCTACCAAGGGTGATACGCGAGGCTATTGAAATTAAAAACTAATTTCAATAGAGAAGATGGATGGGTGCAGCAACCTGCTTGCAATCCTATAATTTACAAAACTTCAAGATACTATAAGCTCGTTTAAGTCTCATATAACATCCGAAACGTCGGGAATTACAAAAAAAGTTAAAATAGTTAATTAAACGCGATAAAATCCGTAAATATAGTTTTATTTAATCTTTAAACCTAACTTAGTCCCTGGGGGGAGGGGGGGCAACGCGCTTATAGCCTTCTGTGTTTGAAGTAAGTCGTAGGTGTCAATAGACGGTAATAGTCATTTACCATTAAGAGGACTGTTAGTTCATTGTCACTTCGATTCTGACCGTTCACCAAGAGTTCAGCAGCAGGATGTTCAAATGAAATGATGAAGAGGTTTTTTTATAGGAGTGGGTCAAACGAGTATACGGCTCACCTGATGTTAAGTGACTACCGCCGCCCATGAACAACTGCAACACCAGGGGAATTGCAGGTGTGTTGCCAACTCTTCACAAAGGAGTAAGCTTTTTTCTTGAAGGTCCCTAAGTCGTATCGTTTTGTATATTGCATAAAGTTACCGTAAAGAAATCTAATTAGTTTCACAATCGTAAGAAGCCACATTAAAATATTTGGAATAAGATTTTGGAGTATTGTGCAAACACATGCTTTGGAAAATGTTGCAAACCTTTTAGTTTTTACGATATATTATACTATCAAAATGCAGGTCAAAAACGACAGCTCCCTTCTCTAGTAGTTATGCTAGTAATTTATGCTAATCCGTATAATTATCACGTTTTGTTAACTGTTTTGACATCCACTAATTTACATTTTAGATCAAAATTTTATTTTTTAGTGTCAAAACTATTTTGTAATAAATAACAACTATGAAACGTACGATCTATTTTATATTAAATGTAGAATTTAATGAATTTATACGTAATGGGGCCACGCTGCAGCTAAATTATGGTTGTAGCACGATGTATGTGAGCAGGTGGGCTTTAAGCACATTTTTCAATTATTTGTTATCAGTAAAACGCTTGCTGCCCATCTTCCGGGTTAATCTTCATCTGTCGCCTCTTAGGACACCCGTGAGCCGATGTGGCATAGTGAATATTCTTACACGGCGTCTACACGCCTCTACCGCCGCCACACTTACAATTGTTATCAGTACAACGATATAAGCAGCGGAATCCAGCTGATAACAGCTTAAAAGAGCTTTTCAAACAGGGCAAAAATATTATTTCGGTGTTTTAATATATTTTTCTAAGATCAAAGACAAAAAATAAACAAATTTATATTACACAAGCTTTTTTGCCCGACGACAAATCTAGCTCCCGTTGTTTTTTTTATTGGAAACGATGTATTCCATTTTAGTCCTCAGCGATGACAACGAATCTGCATTTTGATTCTTAATCGCAGATAAATGTAGGTGTGTATAGGTCACATTATAAATTAACCATTAAATGGACTGTGTGCTCGTTTGTCACCATTATACTAAAATCAAAAACACTTTTCAACACGCTTTTATCACCTTGTCTGAAGGCAAACCATTGGACTTTTACAGATCTATGATTAAGTAGATGTTGTAAGAGAGTGTCATTAACACAGATGGACTACTTCGCAGAGGCCTCCTCGCGTCGTTTCCGAGAATTTCTTTAGCAAGAGAATGTCATGTAAACCTTTTTCTTTAGAAATAGAGAATATATACCATACAAAAAAAACTACAATAAAACTGTAAACCTCCTCCCTTTTTCGAATTTTTTTAAATTTTTTCGGCTAATTTTTTTTGTTCGGCTGTTGTGCGTCCGTTTACCACTCATCCGATTACAATGATACTGATGAGTTGTGTGCGCGCTCACGGATAATCGTGATAAAAACCTTTGTTAGTTTCTTTCTTTTCTTTCAAGTTCTCTATCATTTACCCGATTACGACAAAACTTTGGTGAGTTTTTGTGCGAGCGCCTGCGAAGGTTTTTAATATAAGACACGCAAACCCGGCAGAGACGAACGCACCAACTCTTTACCTCAAGTTAAGAGAAAGTTATTAAGCATATCATATTTAATGCGTCGCCCGTCGCCACGTGAAAGTAGCCCCAGCGCACCGCGTCGCTAACTGTATTGTTGTTATATCACTATGGATCAGTTGTTGGCGTACGTAAGTTATTGTTCGTGTATTCAAATCCCAAAGTTCGAAGATATTTGTACAACACACGAATATTTAGTTCTATTAACTGTGGACTGTGTTATATTTTTGAGGAGACCTTAACAGGCTTATAATTTCTGTTGTGCTCTAGAGCACTTTAAAAAACTAGAAAAATTAAAAAAAAGTCCGGTACATTATACAAAGGAATTAGTTTGAAAATACACAAAATGTTCAGTACGTGCAGTCGGTTAGTGACCATAGCTTGTGATACAATTCCGAAGACAATTAAATTAACACCAGCTCAAAAAGAGTTGCCGGCTCCAGTTTTATGTTTAATAGCATTTGATAAGGTTAAATAAAGGACATAGAATAGAGAATATAGTAGCAACATTTATTAATAAAAAAACGCAATGTAACGTAATGTGTCTCTTTAGCATCAAAAATTGAACTACTGTTAATTTCGAAAATGAAATTTCTCTTATGAAAAACGATTATAAATTTGTATGAAGTAAATTAAAATCTTTATTCCCAAAGTTGTAAGCAAGTTGTAGTTGTTTTTCACGATTTGAGCAATGTAAAAGCCTTAAATGAATCTTCGAATTGCGAAATTCCTTCTTCCTAAAATACTCAACATTTACGAAATATTTATCTAGACTCTAGATTCTAGAGCATTTGTTAAGTTAAATGAATTCATGGCCAAGTTAGGAAGCGTATGCATTATTAAGGTGTGGTCGTGTGCTACGTACCTAAATATATTTAAAGCGCACACTAAACAATTAAAACGTTACTTATACAAATAAAAACTTAAAGATCGGTCAAGTTTATATTTGCCAGCAGTTTTTTTATAGCAATTGGGAGTTATTACGTGGTAGAGCCAAGCCGCAGCCATGCTATTTTTGTAGTACGAATGGCTCGCCCCGACCGGGGAAAGACCACGCTATCACAGAATGCCAACGTAAAATTGCTGCTGTGTTTCGTATGGTGAGTGTAGAAAACCGGAGACCCTTCTTACTGGAAACGAGGCATTCCATCTTAGTCTTCAGAGGTGACAACGTATTTGCATTTTGATTCTTAATCGAGGATAAAAGTAGATGTTTATGGGCTACAGCATACACTGACCATTATGTAGACCGTGTGCTCGTTTGTCGCCCTTATTCTACGAG
>DWHP01004335.1:0-12652 GCA_018247895.1 Parnassius honrathi
AAACCCTCTCAGAAATGAGGGGAGGCCTGTGCCCAGCAGTGGGACGTATATAGGCTGTAACTTTACTTTACTTTATTTTTATACCATTGTTCAAATTGCGATAAAACTTCGTCAACTTATTGCTTACACTTCCGCAGACGTTTTATACGTTATAAGGAGCCATGCTCCAGTTTATTAGTGGTATAGTTGTAGCACTAATGGGTCGGCTCGACCGGAGAAGGACCAGCGCTCACAGAATACCAGCGTAAAATTGTTGCTTCATACTGCTGTGTTTCGTATGGTCAGTGTAGAGAACTGGAGACCATTTTTACTGGAAACAAGGCAATCCATCTTAGTCCTCACGGGTGACAACGCATCTACATTTTAATTTGTAATCGAGGATAGATGTAGATGTCTATGGGCCGCAACAACCACTTACCATCAGGTGGACTGTATGCTGGTTTATTACCCTATACTATAAAAAAGAGGTTATAGGCATAGTTGGACTTAATTGGGGATCTTGATACAATGCGGGGGGTTAAATATAGTACTTGGTTTGAAGTCTGGACGCGAACTGACTTAAGTAAACTTAAACTCTTTATCTATCCTTATGTAGGTAAGCCTAAAAATGCGCGGTGCCTTTACATCGTATAGGCAGTGAAACATACTTTAAAAGGTAAATATGCTAAATATACATATAATAATGTCCTCCAGACCGAATTCCGGTCACGGCGGCCTGACTCAACGGAGGCTAGCCATCGGCGCAGGACAAGATTAAAGTGCCCAAGTGCGCAAGCACAGGTGCACTATCTATTCCCTCACTCTCATAAGCCGATGGGACGGTAAACCGACACGACCGTAGAGAGAAATCAAGCGCAGGACCAGCGGCTTTACGTGCTTTCCGAGGCACGGGGGTGAGACACCGCCAACTTCCTGACTCCAAGCAACTACAGAGAATTTCTTGACGGAAAACTCAATAATTGATATTTTGGCACGACCCGGGATTCGAACCCAGGACCTCATGATCAGCAGTCGCACTACTACAACCACTAGACCAACGAGACAGTCAGTTTAACAACTTTGTGCAAATATACATATAACCGATGTACAGACAAATTATATGGATATGAAAGAAGTGAGAGAGGTACGTTAGAATCGTATTAAATGAAAGTTTGTAGTCTGTGTCTGCTTTCTGATTTTTAAGAACAGAGCTAAGAGGAGACACAGTAGTTAAGTTACAAAGAACTAGAAACCCTTAATATTGATAAGGAGATATTTCATCTTAGTTAGTTTTAGTTTAGCTCAGCGTTGAAAACGCATCAGCCTTTTAATTTTGATCGAAGATAGATGTAAATATAGCAGTACAATATTAATATGATAAGAATATCATAAATGTAGTTGAAGTCAATTAAATGCGCATTATTAAGGATAACTCAAAAACTATTGGTCAGATCTTGATCAAATATATATGGGAACACATGAAAAGCACCAACCTTCAAACAAAAAAAGATTCATCAAAATATGTTTACCTAGAAAAAAGTTCTTAAGTAAAACATATAAAAAATACAGTCGAATTGAGTACCTCTTCATTTTGAAGTTGGTTAAGTAAGACTACGTGACGAACGTTTAGCTAGACGGATCATTTACTCTCTCTATACTCAGACCCTACAAAGGCTATTACGAGTTAGTTAGGGCGTGCTCAGCATTTAATTTGAGCGACCGCTACTCCGGCGATGTACTCGCAATACAAGAGCAACCTCTTGGTATTTTAAAGGATACAATGCGATAATGAGCGCATGTACTTATATTACATGATTAACTACTCGCTCCTCTTACCACCATCGTTGCACCACACGGTCATGGCTCGTCGGCTTCATCTTTCGTAATGCGTACGGCGATGAAGTGGAATAATTTGCTGTTGTCTGTTTTTTCGTCCAATTACAAGTGGGACTTACAAGTTTGTTTTCAAGGTAAGAGTGAATAGGATTGGATGTTATGCTAAGGCATTGCGATTTACTAAGTAGAGTTTCATCACTTACGACCAGTTAGGATTGTAGTCAAATACTGGCTTATAGAAAAAGTAAATAGAACTGATTATTATGTACACCCAAAGCGTCGTTTCACCGCACATTTAGTTTTTAAGGTTTCTAAAATCATGTTCAGTTAAAAAGGTAAAGTTCGTAACCAGGAACGCATGATACGTAATGAATATATTACAACACGGGTCGTGAGTTCAAATCCTAGACAAGAAGACATTGGTGCAAACACACGAATTCTTAGTTTTCGAGTCTAGTGTTATAATCGTTATTCTACGGGGATAATGACTCGCCAAACTTCCCTTATTGTATAAACCATTTATCGGACATGGTTAGGTAAGAAACAGTTAATCCTTCAGTAGTGAAAGCGCGCAGATTTCTAGCATTACCATATTTTGTTTAAAAGTAAGGTAAAGTTACAGCCTATATATGTTCCACTGCTGGGCACAGACCTCCCCTCATTTCTAAAAGGGTTTAGAGCAAGGAAGTATTCGCCACGCTGCCCCAATGCGAGTTGGCAAACTTCACATGTCCTCGAAAAATTTTTTTTCTTATTACTTAGACATGCAGATTTCTTCACGATGTTTTCCTTTACCGCCGAGCACGTGGTAAATCGGCACTTAAAATTGCAATTAACAATTTCATTGTTGCCGGCGGGGATTGAATCCGGGTTACTCGCGTTCTGTTATATTTACAGCGAGCGTTAACCATCTGAGTATTTTGTTTAGCTTCCAATTAAATTTCAATGACGCGGATTTTAATACCGCTCGGAACGAATAGAAGAGGGGAAATATTTCCCTAGTAACCTAGTAGATTGCCTCATAGGAGGTATATTTGCATAGTTAACACGCATGGAAGGCGGGTTGGAAATCCCAGTTTTATATTTTATTGTTGTTGTTATGGGGGGTATCTATATAGTTTTATCGTCTGGTTGGGATCTATAAATATATAGTTATAAATGAAAATGAGAAGATAAACGTACATAAATATCAATAAAATTAAATAAACACAAAAGTACATAAATAAATAAAAGCCCAATCAGATGGATATCCTCGGCAGGGATGACTAAACGGCCGAGGGTTAGGGGGAAAGGGAAATAAACCGGCGGACGATGCGGGCGATATCAAGGAGCACCGCCTTCTGCATTTGAGCCCAGAGCAGTCCGTCACGGAGTCCCAGTCGCCTCAGATGACCCGAGAGGGTAACTGGAATTAACTCATTCGCAGAGACGACTACAGGAATAATTTCGGTCGGCAGACCACACCACATGTCGATCACCTCGTGAGCCAGGTCCAGATACTTTGTTTTCTTATCTGATTTGGCTTTCACTAGGTTCTCGTCATATGGAATGGTAATGTCGACCAAAAATATCCCTGACTGTGTCCGGTTCTTCAGCTCAATATCAGGTTTATTCGCAAGAATAGTCCTGTCTGTAATGATGGCTCAGTCCCTTATTGTTGTTATTATTAGGAAGATCCATCCATCCATCCATCTTCTCATTTGTTTCTCTCTGGTGTCTCTACGGGACGATATATGGTAGTGGATATGCCACCTACACTATACAGTGAAGGTCTCTATTGAAATCGTTTTGTCTTTAGTAGAGCATAGTTTACAGGTTTTAGTAAATTTTTACAACATTAACTACAAGTTCATTACTCCTCCGGAGAGAAGCAAATGAATAATTCAACAACTAGAATTGAAAATGAATAAGTTAGGAAGGTGCCATTATATCGTAAACTAAAGGTTGGTATAACGTCGTGACTTTTCAGGTATGCGGCACCTGACAGTGATATTAATTTTACATCTTTTTATGAAAAAATGTTTTTTCATCGAATCCTGTTATGAATTAAACATTAACTGAATATGAAATTTGTCGATTTATATTAAATTATTATAGAAGTAAGCGTAACAACCAAGAATACATTCCACCAGATTATAAATGGATGCTGTGTCCTATATATAAACACATCTGCTTCAAAATTATTGCCCTGTGGTTAAAATAAAATTAATCACTAAGAGTAAACATTAAATATTGTATTAAAAGAATTGCTCAAGGTAATAACTAGAATGTAGTCTAAATAATTAATTTTAAAACTAAATATCCTATTTTTCTACCAAACCACCCCGAAAATTTTTCTTCATATGTTTAAGGGATTACCACAGCGGTATTTATGAACTATTTATCAAAAAATGTGCGTTTAATTGTCTACACACGTACGACGTAAAACTTCTTAAGGAGATATTACCATTCTTCGTGTATTTTATATTTTTATAAGTAGGTAAAATAATAGTACACTAACGTTACAACAAAACTTTTATTTTAAATACTGTACTAAATTTCTCCAGTACTGTGTTCGTACTGTACAGTACTCGATAAAGAAGATTCACTTCAAAGAGTATCATCAAATCGGTGACCATATACTTATAAAAGAAACGCGTCGAATATACAACCTCCACCGTTTTCTAACTAGGTAGAAAGGGTTTGCAATACTCGTTACTCACTATACTAATCACATGCGGTTTATGCTTGTTATGTTACGCTGGTATCACCATTTCGTTACGCTCGTTCGTGTTGTAGTAATAATAGGTTGCAAAGTAGATTTTTTTATAGGATGGGGTGACAAACGAGCACGTAGTCCACCTGATGGTAAGTGGTTGCTGTGGCCCATATACATATATACTCGATTACGAATCAAAATGCAGCTGCCTTGTCACCCGTGAGGATTAAGATGGAATGCCTCGTTTCCGGTAAAAAGGGTCTCCGGTTTTCTACACTCCCCATAGGAAACCCAGCAGCATGTTAATATTTTACGCTGGTATTCTGTGAGGGCAGTCCCTTCCCGGTCGAGCCGACCCATTCGTGCTACAACTATACTACCAATATAACCGCAGTATGGCTCTATCACGTATAAAATAAGTACATAAATAATATCTCGTCAGTTAATTGAACAGCGTAGCTCTGGGGAGAGTGATCGTCGTAAATTGTATAGTATTCTAACAACTCGGGCTTGATTCCCGCTGTTACCAGTAAAATTGTTAACGCCACGCTGTAGATACTCGTATATCGTAGTTGTAACACGAATGGGTCAGTTCGACCAAAGAACGATCACGCTGTCACAGAGCACTAGTGTTAAATAGTAGCTTAATGCTGCTGTGTTTCGTTTGGTGAATATAAATTTTGAAGAACCAGAGAGCCTTTAAACTGGACACCAGGCATTCTATCTTAAAACTCAAGGGTGACGATACATCTGCATTTCGACTCTTGATCGAGGAAAGATTTATGTCTTTGGGCCACAACATCTACTTACCATTAAGTGGTATGTGTGCGCGTTTACACACTTACACTTTCAACTCTTTTACCATAGTCCAAATACTTGAATCAATATTTTTTCCATTTCTAACATTAAAAACTAGAGACACCCATGTAAAGCAGTGGACCGTGAGCCAATTAAAAATCATAACCGAATAGAGATATATATATTTGGAGTTACATAATATTATACAAATATACAGAAACCTTACCAATAAGTAAAAAATATATATATTTTCTTAATCCGCTCAGTAATCTTATTAGAGTGTCCAATTTGTTAAGAGATGCGATACATACATTGAATAAAGGTACGTAAACGTGTACAGGCGGCGTAGGAAGACCGCATTACCATCCTGTGTGTCGTAAGAGGCGACGGAGGGAAACTGAAACAGGAGATGGACGGCGCCATTTTCCTGATTACAACTGAAGCAACCAATAATAGTAATTGAGGTATAAATACTTGTGATGCAATCTATGGTGGATGTCAATGTTTAGCAGCGGACTTCGATAGGATGTAATGGAGATAATAAGTATATTCTTTTTTTATACGGCCTATATACGTCCCACTGCCGGGCACAGGCCTCCCCTCATTTCTGATGGGGTTTTAGGGCAAGGAAGTGTTCGGCGTGCTTCTTCACATGTCTTCGAAATATTTTTTCTTGTTCCTCAGACATGCAGGTTTCCTCACGATGTTTTCCTTTACAGCCGAACATGTGGTAAATCAGCACTTAAAATTGCAATTAACAATTTCATTGATGCCGGCGGGGATCAAACCCGGGTTACTTGCGTTCTGTTATATTATATATTAATTAGAAACTAGAATTACCTTAATTTGTAAGCATACTATTTTGAAATTGAAATCTGTTAACACCGCCGGCCTTACCTGAAAAGAAGGTATTTTGAGAAAAGACATGGATATGAAATGGAAAAAAAAGTACCACAAAAAATTTGTTATCATTGAATATGAGATATTCTTAGATAAACCATTATAATCCACTTCATGGGGTTGTGGTAACTCAAGGCTTAAGTGTTCATGTTATTGTTCGTATACTGTGAAATTTACGATGAGCACTTATGCCTTGAGCTACCACGACCTTACTTAGGTAATAAGCGAGATGGCCGATCATGTGATTCTAGGTTTGAATCTTGGGTCTGCCCTAAGCTACTCAGTTAAGTTGGAGGTGTTTCGTCTTCGTGTTTCGAAAACACGTAAAGCCGTAGGTCCTGCGTCTGTTCTCTCTTCGTTCGTGTCGCGTTGCTATCTACTACGACTATGAAAGTCAGGGATCATAGAGTGCACATCTAGCATTTATGCACAAAGTCATTTCCGTTGACATTGGCCGTCGTGATCGAAATTCTGTAGCAACGACATTATTTTTTATTATTATGCAATATCTGTATATTCATCAATAAATTTTTTACATAAATTGAAATTAAGCTATACACGGTCTTTCTTACAATAACGTAAAAAAGTATATTGTGTTAAAACGAAAGGCGTGCTAAGAGGCTTACTGTTGAACTAAATCTGGTTAAAGCCAATTTTATCCGTTTTGATCACAGGCGCAAAATAGCCAACGTTTCGTTTTTTAAGCAATAAATGTATTGCTTAAAAAACGAAACGTAGGCATATATACACAGAGTCTGTGCAAGAAACTCCCTCTTTCCTACGCCACGGTACAACCAGACGCTCGGCCAGTCTCTACCCTATTGTTATTAACATACCACGCATTTAAATTAATTGAATTGCTTTTTCGGTTGTCATGCGTACACTAAAGGAGTGGAATAATTTGCCAGCATCGGTTTTCCATTTAATGAGGGCTAATAATATTCCGCTCACCAGATGTCGCTAGTGGACACTGGGTGAAGTTTTTTATTACACAATGACTGTTAATTGAGAAGTAGGTTTTAAATAAAAGTTTATCAGTTTATATAGTACTAGCTTCTAACCGCAACTTCGTCTGCGTGGAATAGTTACTTTGGGCTAACGTAAACTTTAACCCGCGACTTCGTTTACGTAGAAGGTAAAAATATTTTTAAATAATACTTACGTTTAGGAGCTACTTTAGGTACTTACATCACGCTTTTATCAGTAAGAGTAAGAGTGGAACTTTAAATCGTTAGGTAAAAGTACTGGGTCTTATAATCTTATATCATGTAGATTGTAAGTTTTTCACAAAGAAACTCAATATTAAGGTTATTTTGAAGTACTTCTGCGTACAATATATTTTTAGTTTTGTGTTTCTTCCGGCAGAAGTAGATATTGATTTTCACTGTAGTTGTCCGTGCAAAAAACACTCTTAGCGTAAATCTATTCTACGTGTTTAAATGTGGTAAACATTTAAGCACATATAATAGATTTACGCTGGGCCTTATTGATTGTTACCGCAAACGAAACCTTTACCAGAAATTTAATTATTTTAAGGTTAAAAGGCAAATTCGTTGATATTATAGGGATGCGAGTTATCAGCACTGTTTGCCCTACCGCTGGATCAGTCATAACTTTGGCACTAATCACGTTATTGTGAAGAAAGTTTACTTGGAATCTGGTTCCGTTGCATAAATTTGGTGGTTTAACGTTTCTTAACAACAAAATTGGAGTGCCAGTTTTTGATTTTAGTGAATGTGGGAGAAGGCCACTCGGATTTAGAGAATTTAAAATTTTTTATGCTATCTCCTGAAAGTTCACACAGTAATATGTCATTGATGTCGTCAACGCTACTATTTCCAGCTGCCAATATTGCCCTTTGATACATCCACTAATAGTCTTTTTTTCTTTATGGACTACATATGGGCAGATTTTGGAGATTAGGTCTTCAATGTTGGTATCTTTCTCACCTAAATCACGATCAATTTCAATTTTGTTTAAAACTGCGTCATCTCCTAAGATATTCATTAAAATCGAACGATATACAGGGCAATTTTGTTTTAAATTAAATACTTGTGATAAATAATGTATTTAATCGGACAAAGATTAATATCATGTTTATATCACCTATCGCAAATAATGCATCATTTAAAACAAATTTGGTTAGCATGAAAAATGTTATAGTGAGCCAACCTTAAAAGATATACATATGCTGTCACAGACATATTTTAGAACTTTTAAAGGGGAACAATTATGTAATACATGATTTTTGCGAAACTTTAACTGTTTACGCAGCGAACGCTGCGGAAGCTCTCAAAAAGAAAAAAAAACACCCGATTTTGAAACATTCTTCATTGGTGCTCCGCTCCTATTGGCCTTAGCTTAATGATATATTATAGGCTATAGCCTTTGTCGATGAATGGGCTATCTAATACTGAAAGAATTTATGAAATCTAACCAGTAGTTCCTGTGATTAGCGCGTTCAAGCAAATAAGCAAACTCTTCAGCTTTATAATATTAATATAAATAATATTAATACACAAACAATACAAAGTGATTTGCTTTTTAATATATTCCACATTTTTAACCCTTTTTAAAAAATTTCCACTTTTATAAATGTATGTGATTTAGTTTATTTATTTTTATTCTAATTGATATAAAATATAACCAATAGAAAAGAAAGAAATATTAATCTTTACATATTCGGAACAAATTAACTTCGCTCTAAAATATGGCAAATATAACATCTTATTTTTATGCAGCGCCACAGTGGTGGCAAAAAGTCGTGGACCATGCTTTCAATACAATTTCTCTCAGGCAAGTGTGAATAGGCTTTAGTTAATAGCAGTTAAGTTCTGGCGTATACTAGTAAAAAGAAACATCGATGATAGATGCTTATGTTTTAGTTATTTTATTTTTTAGAAGAGGGGGTAAAAGATCACGCAGCTCACATGATGGTAAGTGACTAACGCCGCCCATAAACAACTGCAATATCAGAGGAAAGTGCAGGTCGTTGCAGGTGCGATGCCAGCCACATTAAATATAGTAGGCGCTTTTCTTGAAGGCCATTAATTCGTAGTGGTCCAGGAAAACCACTGTTGGCACTCGATTCCATACAGAATTTATGCGATGAAAACCAAGTGAATCTCAAAGTATCGGACCGCCAATCACCTATGGTATGTTGGGATTTATATGGATTTAGTTTGTAAATTCGTACCTAATGTTTTACATTAGTCAACCTTTTAAGGAGTACGTTACAAGAGCGTTATACTGAAAGGTCAAACAGATCAGGTACTGAGTTTTCTTTTAGACTAAGGCTTGATTTGTGAGCAATCAGCGGTTAGTGCGGTATTACATTCCGTCTTGCAAAACTTTCGAGCGGCTACCGCACGCTATGCTACGCACGCTGCAGTTGCGATCCACTCCAGGCCCGTCACTCAGTTTCTACACTTTACCTTAGGTTAAGACCTTCAAATTGAAACCTTTATCATCATATTCCCTCATTTGCCAACTTTAGCAGGCGAGTTGGCTGGTGTTCTATTTTATTAGGTAGGTATCAGGAAGATGATATACCTGATATACCCAGATAGATACCAATTTTCTGTTTCAGTTATCGTCTATTGTTTCTGACGAGCCAGCAGGATGACTTGTGGATACGGCACATCACATCAAATATCTATCTAAAAATAATGAAACCCTTATTTCTATACTACTGTCGTAAATATACGTACTTCAATTTATCATCTATTTCACTTATTATTACAATTTATCAAAAAGCTTTTTTATTGTAACAATCATATACAATATCCACTCTTATCAATTTACCAATTTCATGTTCATTACGATAGAAAACAACTTTTATTTTTGAGTATTCCTTCGGATATTCAAACAAAAATACAAAAATTATACAACTCCAAAGGTTGAACCCTTAAAATTGTTTCGTGAAGTTGTTTAATACATACATTACATAAATGTGAGTGAAAACATAGTTCTCAATAAATCCCTATACACGTATTAAAAGTTTACAGAGTTGCTAACGGATGCATAATTAATTTTTAAAATGCTATGCTCCGTGGATTTACTCATGTTAAAGTTGCATTATGCATACTTCATGTGCACTTTTTAAATAGTATGAGTAAATAACGAGCTCACAATCCACCTGATAGTAAATGGTTGCTGTGGCCCATAGGCATCTAAATCTATCCTTGATTACAGATTCAAAATGCAGATGCGTTCTGACACTTGAGATCAAGATGGAGTGCCTCATTTCCAGTTAAAAGGGTCTCCGTTTCTCTACACTCACCATGTGACACACGTCGGCATTAAGCTGCCATTTTACGCTGGTATTCAGTATTGGGCAGGTTCCAACCCTGATGCGACCCATTTACGTTACAATAAATATTATAGCTGCAGCATCGTTCGCTTCTTTCTTATATATTATTTCTATGGGTCTTAACAAGCTGTATATAACATTGCGTCTATATAATCTTTAATCTTCCTCTATAAACGAGGTTACCTAATTCAATAATGATAATTTTGAAATTGAACTCATAGTTTAAGAAAAGTGCGTTAACACAACCTCTTCAGCTTCATAATAAATCGCTTAGATTTATAGATTAGCTTAACCTTGACCTTGACCTTGACGATGTCCTTGTCCGATTTTGATAACGAGAGTACAGAAGATTTATAGTGTCATTAAAATCTACCCGTGTCTGAAGTAACTCTTATCCAATAAAATCGTTTGCAGACTTGATTGCAGCGTAAGAGATACAGCAATCACAACACAACTATATCAATCTCGTCTACGTGGTAGAACCAGGCTGCAGCTATATTGTGATTATTGCACGGTGGGTCGACTCAACCAGGGAAGAATCATGCTCACAAATAATATCAGCGTTAAATAATACCTTAATGCTGCTGTATTTCGTATTGTTAGTGTAGAGGACCCAAGGTCCGGAAACGAAGCATTCCATTTTATTCCTCAGGTGCAACAGGCCACATCATGCCTTAAACATTACGTATGACACATTTTTTCGTGGTAGAGCCATACTGCAGCTATATTGGTAGTATACGAGTTTTCAAATGGGTCGGCTTGACCTGGGAAGGACCACGCCCTCACAAAATACCAGCGTAAAATAACAGCTTAATGCTGCTGTGTTTCGTAAGGTGAGTGTAGAGAACCGGTGACCATTTTACCTGAAACACACAGGTGACTACGTATCGGCATTTTTATTCGTAATCGATAATAGATTTAGGCGTCTATGGGACAGAGTAATCATTTAGCATCAGGTGGACTGTGTGCTCGTTTGTCACCCCTATCCTTTAAAAAAATCTGTTGATCCGGCAGGCCACCCGTGGAACTTCTCGGTATTTTCGATCACAAACCGCTTGACAAATATTTTTAGGAATGAATTGTTAACTCATTACATCAAAAACGATCCAAGCAAAAATTTCAAAGTTTAATTATTAAAAGAAAACTTTATTTGAATTTTTTTTACAACGATCTCATTCGAAACAGTTTTGATGTAATTGGTGGAAGCCGACGATTTTTTTAAGGACAATAATAAAATTTATTATAAAAACCAATTAGACTACAAATTAAAAAGTTATGTGAAAAAACCTATTACAGACTTATTATACTGCGTAGAAAAAACACTTTTCGAAAATTTTCGTCAATTATTTCTCTTCAACGCATAAATCGATTTTGAAGTGGTTTGCGGTTAGATTGCTGATTAGATTTAGGAATTGATCGTTACTTGTGTTGAAATGAAAATATATGTTATTCCAAAAACAAATTTTTTGAAAATCTCGTATTTGAGATTTCTCAAAATATATTAGTCCAAATCGGTAAAATAGTAAAGAAAATCTAAGTTTGGTGAAACCCTTTCGAACACCACCAAGTTCACACGCACGCGAGCATGCACGCACGCACACACAGTGACATTCTCGTAGTACTATGTCTTCGTAAGATATAGTGATATCCTGGTAGGAATAGTCAGAAAAGCTTCGTAGGACCTCAAAAGGTCGAGATATGATGAAACCTCGATTTTCAAAAACTGGGGTGAAACCAGTAAGTTCCCGATTTTTAAAAATCGTTGGTTTTAATGGCGGGAAGTGTGCTCGTTTGTCACCCCCATACCATAACAACAACTTGTGCTATGGCTGGTCCAAACCAAGGACACAGAATGTGATATCTTTATACTACAAACCGGTAAGATTTATAATATTAAAATCAATTATACACTAATGGCATTACTCTTAAAAATCGACGTCAAATTAAGAAATGGTATTAGTTCCTCTCTTTCTTTCTCTTCACTAAATGAAAATAGAAGATAAAGGGATAATTAATACTTAATTTTCAAATTCAAATGCAAATTTACTTTATTTGTGAATACAGGTAATGATACGGAAGAGATCTTTTAAAAAAAAATACGTTCGCTGCATTGAATCCTTATACAAATA
>DWHP01004336.1:0-12651 GCA_018247895.1 Parnassius honrathi
CGGCCATTTTGGAGACCCCAACTTCCGAATGGAATGGTTGCTTCAATGATTGGTTCCATCGTATGGAAAAATGTGTCTAATTTCGCGGAGAATAGTTCGAAAAGCAATAAATACATTTTTAAATAGTAATGTTGTGTCACTTCGTTGATTCCCGAAATTTTCAGTGCCGCTAACAGCGCGTGACTTAAGAATAATCAACACAGTGCCATCAGGAAGTCACCTACCGCCTGCTAAGCAAAACCCATCACGTTTCAACGTAGTATATAAACCTAGGTTTAATTGTTAAGACAGCCTAGTAGTAATTAAGTTAGTTTGTAAGTTAATTAGTCTAGTATTCCTGTGTACTAGCAGTAGTTAAGTTAATTTGTAAATTATAAAATAAAAGTAACATAGGAAAAATCTTCGTCTCCTTCCACTTCAACCCTTCCTAAGCTGCCGCAAACGTAATTTACTCATAACAAATAACTGGCGCACTGAGGAGACATCATAGGATTTATATAAGGGTGGGACTAGAATAGGAGGGCGGAATGTTGCGGCTTTTAATACAGCTCTTTGAGCGCCTTCCAGTGGTAGCAGTGTTGTTTTAGCTGCTCCTCCCCGTGAGGTTATACAATAGGTGAGGATTAATTGACATAATGCGAAATATACTTGATTTACTACCTCCGCTAAATGAACCGATAGTTTTATTAAAAAAAAAATCATGAAAATACTTATACATAAAACCAGTAGTTAAACTTCAAATTCCTTACATAGGCTGATAAAGATAAGGGGTCAATATACGCGAGACGCTGAATACGCGCATCCTGCAGTTCGCGACCGTTCCAATACCTAATAATTTAAAACACTTTTCTAATTCCCTAATCTATTTACTTAACCTACTATTTTGCTGCTGTGCTAGTCTCCACCTAGCCACTTTCATTCAAATTCACAGGTTAAATAAACCAAATATCTGGTTTAATTCCTCGCTAATAAAAAAATTACTCAAATGGAATTTTAACAAGGATACGTAAAGGATCATGCTTTTTATCCGTCGTGTAGGTATTTTCATTATTCTGTTGTATTCAGTCGTGTACCTATTCAGATCAATTAAGTACTAAGTTATTTAAAAAAAATTAGGTATGAAACAGCTTACCGATCTAAATCGTCCGCGGCGTGGAGATGCGGCTCAAATTGTGCTGGTCTAATAACCAACGGTAGAAAACTCGCCGGCGGTCGTGTTCGCCATAAATTAAATTTTGCACTTTGAGTAGATACTTTTTATAGCCGCCATAATACGTGGTAGAGCCAAGCTGCAGTTATATTAGTAGTATAGTTGTAGCACGAATGGGTCGGCTCGATAGGGGAAGGACCACGCTCTCACAGAATACCAGCGTAAAATAGTAGCTTAATGCTGCTGTGTTTCGTATGATGAGTGTAGAGACCCGGAGACCCTTTTTACTGGAAACGAGGCATTCCATATTAGTCCTCACGGGTGACAATAGATGTCTATGGGCCGGAGCAACCACTTACCATCAGGTGCACTGTGTACTAGTTTGCTACCGTATCCTATAATATAAGAAACCTATGCATTGTTTCGTACGGAGCTAAATTAAATAATTCAGCGTCCGCGCGTTTATTGACCCTATAATCAGCTGGTACCATTTTAATTTTCATTGCTGGTTTTTTTTCATTATTTTCATGACTTTTTTATGAAATTATTGTTTCATTTAGCTGTACTAACATAATAGAGCGTGAATAAAGCTAATAAAACGTTATAAAAAGATGACGTTTTTTAATCGGGATCGATTTTTTTCCGATCCCATCGTCAAAGGTATCGTTAGTATTATCGTCTGTCTTCATTTTCGGGAGCGTTCCAAAAACAGTTCATTTGCGAAATAACTTCTTACTTAGTTATAATTTGTAATATACAGCCGCTAGAGAGGCGCCGATGTGGAGCTAGCCTAGGGCGTTATCGATATTTAATCCGCCTCTACCAATAATTAAGCTTGATTGAAAGTATTGGTAACTTACTTATTACCAACTTCTATAATGCGCCGCTCTGCCCTGACGTTATCTTAAACCATTGCTCTCATGCAATTCGTATATGAGATTGTTATAACAACATTGAAACTATTATTATATTATTTAAAAAACCGTTTCCAGTATCTTTCTCTTACCCACAATCCGTCAAACTTTCTCTCTCTAGATCTTTGCACTCTTCTTCCTTTTTCATAGAAATCCTTCACCGTAACTGCTGTGCGATTGTGGAACTCTTTACCTCTCCATGTTCGTCGTGCTAAATGTCTTCACTCTTTCAAAAGTCTTGTTAAATCGTATTATTTAGAACGCTATTAGATAAATTATTAACGATATATGATAATTTTATATACAATTTTCACTTATCTTTATTCGTATGTATTTTATACTTTCTGTTATTATTTTGTATGCCCCCCTCTATTTTAACTTTTGTTTGCATCATTTCTCTACGCAAAGGTTGTCTGGAAGAAATCACTTTCAGAGTGATAAGACCGCCTATTGTACATATTTTAATTTAGTTTTAACAGTACTTGATGTTTCTGTATTGTGGTGTACAAAAAAGAATAAATAAATAGAATAAATTACATAAACTGTCTAAATCCTGCCTGGGTGATCTGTGGGAGAGGCCTATCTTCAGCTGTGAACTTTCATAGACTCTAAAAGATAGATGGATGACGCACCGCTGTTATAATTATCATATATTAATTTTATATTATTTTTCGGCTTGTAAATAATACGACTTTTTTCTCGTGTAAAAAGTTGCCAGGACCTTACTGTTTTGATTTGGAACAGCCGAAGTGTTACACGCTATGTTATTATACAAAATGATACAAATGCGTATATATGCGTAATATTTTTATAGAAAGGATGGATTTATAACCACCCAAAAATGAGCTTTTAGTTAATGCAGTGCGTACTTTGGAAGAGTAAGCTTAAATTTATAACGTGTGTTATATTATGAACGTCACTAATTTTCCTCCAAAATGAATTATGATGCTGGAGTGTAGATGTTTATTCTTTTTGTGTGTTTCTTGGCTTAATATTGTATGTAACGGACACCGGTGAAAATGATCTCTAAACCCAAATTACCAATTATGTTGCGCAGGAAAGTCAAGCTTAATGCTTTGTGTGAAAAATTATATTAAAAATAACTTTGATGGAATGAAAAGAAGTATGTATTTTAATGGACGGTTATCGATGCCTTTATTTCAAGAATCCTAATGATTGGAACCGAGGAAATTTTTAAAACAGTAAACAGTTTTCCGAATTACAAAAAATTAAAACTCTTAAGACAGGCTAGCGATTGGAAGATGACAGACAGCTTCTAGAAGAAGCTTCTGTGACTTGAATCAGTTCTTGTGTAGTAATTGAGTAAATTGACAAGTCTTGGTTGCTTGATAACGAACTCGTTTGTATATTGTATGCTAATGTTTATAAGTATATTATATACTTCTACAGTATTTATTAAACTAGATTCCAAGAATCTAAGAATCTCTTGTTATGAATAATATCAATAAAAATCGACATAATCAATTTATATTTGGGATAGTTTGGTCGCCTCTCACAAGGGCCCATATCCAAGAATTTGAAGTCCGATATGAAAAATAAATAAAAACACGACCTTTCTATGGCTAGTAAGTTTTAAAAAGTAGCTCCGTAAAATAAAGAAAACAAAAGTACAGTATTTCAAACAAATCGCAAATTTTCTCAGAGACCAGAAATGACAAACAGCATTTATAGTCGAAATGTATTTCAATTACAGTAGAATTGTAGAGGCCGCATTGTATTCAATGTTTCAATTGAATGCAGCGCCGGTTTTGAAGTGAAACTACTATCTAACAAAAGATCGTACATACATAATAATACTGGCTGAATGTAATAGAACGATTTGTTGAGCAAACGTTCAATTTTCGAGGCACCGTAACGTTGGTAGCCTACGTCCATTATTGGTAATCAACGCAACGCGAGCAATATTTTTATAGATGACTAGCCTTTGCTGAACTCGGGCTCAGACTTGTTATTGTATTAATTAATTAATTAAAACGCAGTGTAAAACATAAAAGCCGAATAGAATTAAAGAATCGTATAAAATCGTCTAAAAGAACTTTGTAAATAGACTAAAGCGTGTTTAGCTTTAGATAAAATATTCAACTTTGTTTAAAACAGAAAAAGCAGACGCTTTTAAAAGGCATTACATATACTTTATTTATTATGAAGATTCTGTTTAAGAGGATTATCCTCTACTTTTCTGCGTAGTAAAATATTATGTAATGACATTTACAAACTATAGCTATAGCTAAACAAGGCTTAGTTTAAAATGAAACGATAAAGATAAAACGTTTTTAAGGTGTAAGATCTCGTAGTCGATGTATATATTTGTGTCTCGGGTCCATTCATTTCGTCAGTTTGTGTAAACAAAAATGTCATATCCTTAACACTCTTACGTTTCCTTTCGGTTCCCGCGTAATTCAGTCTCGTACACCTGAGTCCAGACCAACCGTCCAATTTCCCCACAATGCGCTGCACACGCGCAAACAATAGTTGCCTACTGCCCTGTCATGTACGTCCGGCAATCATCTTAAGTGTAGTTGAGATTACCGTCGGTCCCTGCCTTCTGTGTGGTCAGCTCTTTGTTCGCATCATTTTGTGTTAATGCTGCGTATTTAGGGTCTATACGTCAGATTATTATTTTCTATATTTATTAACATACTACACCTTATATTGAGAGTTACAAATCGTAGTTTTAATAACTATATCATGAAATTTTATACCGGTCGAATCTAAGTGATTAGAGAAAAAATGGCAGTTCCACTTAGCTTACTAAATAAAATTAGCAACAAATAAAACACAAATAAAATTAAATAGATAGCAAATAATATAATGAACAAACATTATACAATATCAAGTATATTGAAAGATCTAGAAAGATCCTAACACAGTTCCGCCTGTTGACGAGTGGGAGGATATGACATGCGTGAGAGGCGGTTACTGCGTCCTCAGGTGATGTACCCCGTCGAAAACCGAATTATCGATATGCGATTTGAGTATTAGCATTTAGAAATGAAAAACATAAGTCTTTCTTTTATGATACGATTTAGTAATTTTAAAATGGGAGATAGAAGGGAAATAGGGCGTTAATTACTAGGATCTTCTTTTGGTTTATTTTTGTTAACAAAAAATTAACAGGTACAACGTTATGCTTAAATTAATTCCCGATGCTGTACTTAAATTAAAGATAGCAGCAATTACCTGGCAATTGAGCGGCTTGTAACCCTAAGGACGCTGTTATTAATACCTTGTGGATTTATTTGTTGTAAGAGACTAAATTTATTTTTCTGCTTTAGGTGTGTTAGAGAAAGAGTTCATTGGAGACTCCTATAAATTAGCTTTCGCTGTTAGTGTATTTGATTAAAGTTACCCTATCTAGAAAAAGTTTCTATTGCATAGATCTTATGATTTTACTAATATTACCAAATCTTAACCGCCATCGGCACCCGCACGTGGTCATTTGATAAAAGTTATTATGATATGATATGGTTTTTGGTCTAGTGGTCGTAAACATGACGGCCGATTTGAGGTCCCGAGGGAAAAGGAAGTGCATCTGGCCTTGCGCATGTACAAGGGATCAGATCGGATTCAGACTAGCCACAGTAACCAAAATTCCGTCTAGAGGACGTTATGAATATAAATTGATCGATTTCAAGGCACTTGTTAAGACCATGTTTCTTAATTCGTTATTACATTTCAATAACACTGATCTGGTTTATATTTTGAGGTCTTAAAAACACGGTCATTCGCTACAGATGATAGTTTTCAAATATATGATACAAGCGAAAGAATACCGGGATAGTCATTCAAAATAAGGGAGGAGATTGTTCGATGCCACATATTGTGGTCTCGAGTATTTTCGGAGAGTTCATTGTCCATCAGTACAGTTAATTGTTAATTCTCGCATCTTTGGTTTGAAACGTATTACATAATCAAATGGGATGATATAATATTATACAAACAGAAAGACAGACAAAAGTTTTAAAAATGGTAATTTATGCCATACAGGGATGCTAATAATCCCCTCAATTCAATAAAAGGCGGTTATGAGCTTCGATATTGAAGACAAAAACTTCAATTTTATTTATGTGTATAATTTAAACATTTCACTAAACAAAATCTTAACACGCTTTTCCGGGTAAAGCCGAGTAAAAGCGTTATTTGTTTCAGTTCAACGGCCTGCTATCCCGAAGAAAGTATAAATACTAGAAAACTAGTTGATAATTATTGGATACGTACCTATGGTTGTTTATTGCGGTAACCGGCTTTTCTAAACCGCAGCATCGCAGAGAACGAGTCTCCGCGACACTTGTCCATTGACAATCTAATTACACTCAGTCGATTAATTCTATAGAGTAGTTCTTACCACCATATTACTTATTGCGCTTACTATTATATCATCATCATCAGAGCTCAAGGAATAATATAAAACGTAGCCTTGAACTACCTGCTTCCATCAACTTTCTGCTTGTGTTTTCTTACTAACACCACATACTTCGACAGCAGCATCCACTATTTTTTTTTAACTTTATGGCACACATTCTTTAAGTCTAACTCATTAATACAAAATTCATCCAAACCATTTATATTTTCTCTAAGTCTAAATTTGTACTTGTCTTTCATTCCTTCGTCTTGTAACCTCTTTTTATTATAACGCGGTGGTAGACACTGATGTCTGATGCCGCCAACGTCTGAATTGACCATTAATTCGCCCGGTTGCCGCTGCGTATAGCGGGGGGCCGCGTTACTTCGCTGACTGGTACGAGCCTGCAACTCAAGAAACTTTCTTACTCATCAGTTATCAATTCTTCGAGTGAGCTGGCCCATTGCCACTTCAACTTACTGATTTATTTGGTTATGTTGGTTACGTTCGTTCTACTGCAGATATACTCGTTTTGAATTCTATACGGCAGATAAAATTATAGCATAACCGTGTCTAAACCTCAATGAGCAACCTTAAGCTTCCTTATACGGACAGCAGTGAAGGACATCTTTGAATACAAACAAATGCTACATTTAAGATGGTAAAAACGTTACCATAGTCGATTTTGTCCGTTTAAATTTTGTTACAGTTTATGCTTTTTACATATTCATACGTGTCAAAATAAACAAGCAATAGAATGTTGCAAGCATAGGAGAAAACTAACAAATTAGTTTTATATTTATAAATACCTTATAATTGAATTATTGAATGTTGTTATTAAAAACAATTACAATTATTATTTTGAATTATCTACTGATCATGTCGTTTTCTTTTGTGTATATGCCTTACTAAATAATACGATGAGGCACTGTGGCTAAGCTTTAAGCTCCAGCGCTGCTCTACGTGAGTTCGATACATGCGTAGGAAAAACAGTTGATACGGCTTACAATTTTCTATATATAAAAATTAATTGCAGTCCGTTAGTCGTAGCCGTTAGTAGTAGTAGTTAGTAGATTTTGATGATTTTTTTTTGTGTGTTGGATTCGTGTTCCCCTGATGGTTCAGATTCACATTCGGACTCAGTAAGTGGCGCTGTTGTCAAGATCCAGAAATCACCCGTGCGAAGTCGGGGCGAATCGCTAGTTACAAATAATTTCAAAGGATGTAGCTACTTGTTAGTATGAAAATGGAGTATGTAAAACGCAAGGCTTATCTGTCTGTTAAGATTAGCAGTTATGTTCAATGGAGGAGGGTGGGCCTACCAGTAAATTACTTTCAGTTTAATGAGGATGATGATCTTAAATAGAAAATTATGTAAAAGCTACTTTAATAATTATAAAACAGAAAACTAATAATCGTTTGTATGCGCTTATAGTCGTTATGATAATATTTATAGTATACTCATATTAATAGTATACTGTTTAATGGGAGGTTATAACCACTTTATAGATTCCCTTCGAGTGTTCAGTCTCACGCAAGTAGCGGTTATTGTGCGGCTTGCAGAACAACTGACAAATAAACACAACCTGTTGTTACATCATCTCCTACGCGCCGCAGGAGCTTGAGCTTTACTTAATATCGTGAAGTGGAGACCACTTTTCACTGCCCACTCAGTAGAGTGATATCCGCGGTTATTAACGAAATATTTAGGTATCTATTTCGCTTCTCAACGCTTTAATAACTTCGTAACTTAAAGTGTTAACTTGTTATATGAACGTTTTTTGTGCAATTTTCTGCGAAAATAAATTATCACTTAATCTTGTCTAGAGATTGTTGTAAGGAGAACCTGAGGGAAATAACAGAAGCATCATATTCAAACAAGCGATGGATCGCAGGGTTAAACGAGACATCTCGTACTTCAATCTCCAACACGCTTGCCAAGCGGGGCGATTATGTTAAATCCAGTGGTGATGTAAGTGCAAAAAGAGCTGTGGACGCTTATGTCTTTTTTTTAGAACAAGGGTGACAAACGAGTACACAGTCCACCTAATGGTAAATGGATGTTGTGGCCCGTAGACATCTACATTTATCCTCGATTAGGAAAAAAAATGCAGATGCGTTATCACCCTTGAGGACTAACATTGAGTGCCTCGATTCCAGTAAAATGGGTCTCCATTTATCTACACTCACCATACGAAACACAGCAGTATTAAGCTGCTATTACTTATTTACGTTGGTATTATTTGAGAGCGTGGATCTTCCTCGGTTGAGCCGACCTATTCCTGCTACAACCATAATAGCTGCAGCGTGGTTCTACCACGTACGAAAATGTGTTGATAAAGAAGGCAATTTGATTTAGAAGTAAAAGACGATAGATGCAGATAATATTTATGTTACAATTATATGTTGTAAATTCATTGTTTTCAAATTTTTTCTTCTACACCTATCCCAAGCTGATCATGGGTCTTCCTCGTCGTAAGGATTATTTGCCTTACTCGCCACGTTTGGTAGACGAATTGTTAATCGTAGTACCAGATGTCAGGTATTTTGGCGCTGCTATGCTGCTATTCGTTGTCTATATGAGTAATAACTTTTATTGCATAAACAAGATGGTTAAATTGTATTTCTAATCTAAATCTATTGGAATCCATGAAATCTTTTTGTTAGTTATATCCCATTGTCACCTTTTAATATACTTAATGTCCTGTTGGCAACCCGGAACTAAATGCGATACTGCGTTGCCATCACACGACAATTCTTGAATCTAAACCTAAGTAATAGCTTTTGAGTTTTTACAAATAGGATTTGCATTATGTAACGGTTCAGCTCTGGCTGGACCAATCAATTGATGGAAATTTTGTATACAAGTGTAGGCGGTAAAAGTGTTTTATATTTAGCGTTATCCTGAGAGCTGGTATTCAGAATACTATTTTGTAAAGTACAAACGCTATTTGTTGTCCTTCTGCCCAAATATTCCCTTCATGGGGCAAACTACAGGGTAGGCCTATGTTCAGCAGTAGACATCTGTGGATTGTAGTGGTAACGGTATGGTGACTAAACGGAAACCGTGCTGGGATGGCGTAAAAAAATTACTACTCCATATTTTTCTGTTGATATCTTAGGAGGCAACAGAGCAAAACTCAAACAGGAGATGGTCATAAAATGCTGATCCTCCTTATAAAAAATCAAAATTAATAATAGCTACGGTTGCCAAGCGTGGCAACTGTGGCAAAATCCCTACTAGAAAATCTTTGAATGAAGCCTATGTTCAGCAGTGGACTTTTATTTTTATCTCTGGTGGGTCTACTCCATAAGGAAGTTGTGCGAGGAAAGAAATTTATTTTTATCGCACAGTAGTGTACCTGAGACCGTGGTATGGACTTGTGCGGCTGAAATTAGTCTGAACAATTCCTCGGACCATTTCCCGTGATAAATGCGATAAAATATGCAAAGAGGTGCATCATCTCTTCGCAGTTCCACCTGAGTCAAGCCGATCGGAAAGAACTCGGTCGTCGACGATTCGAATGGCTCTGCGTTTGATCAATGGAAGGAGCTGGCACTGATACCCCAGCCCAGAGATTAAAACAGTATTCCCTGTGCGGCCGAACCTGCGCCTTGTACAGTTGCAGGCGGTGTGCCGGCATGAAATACTGTCCCGCTCTCCTAAGCACCAAGCTTAGAAGCCAATATGGACTCGATATGCTAACGCCGAGGATTCCGATACTGGAGAAGGCAACAAGGGGAGTATAAAGCATCACCGGTACTGTCGTCCGCATAGCAATGAATGTTACTGGTTTGCAACATATCATTTATATGGAGAAGGAACAGCGTTGGTGATAGTCAGTCACGTTTCTACTATCGGTTAGTGCAGTCGCTTCATAACGTTGTGGTGACTCTAATGCCGAACCTACAATATTTTCGTAGTGAAAGCATACCAACTGCGCGAAAATAATGGCGTGTCAACCCTAACGCTCGAAATGGCGAAATGGCGTGTCAACCTAAACGCTCCGATACCGTCGTAGTTAACGAGTTCCTGGCCTTTGTTCAACAAAAATTGGTCGTCGTGGGCCAGATGTCCCTGGAGCAGATACTGATAATCAGCTTCACCGAGAACGAAGAAGGTGTTTGCAGATTTAGCCGTGACCCAAAACC
This sequence comes from Parnassius honrathi, assembly GCA_018247895.1. NCBI lineage: Eukaryota > Metazoa > Arthropoda > Insecta > Lepidoptera > Papilionidae > Parnassius > Parnassius honrathi. The sequence continues at coordinate 10,580 of DWHP01004336.1, forward strand.
GTATTATCAAATGTCATAGAGATGGACGCGGTAAGAAAGACCTGCGAGACATCTTCAGACTGTTCAATGAGACCGATCCTGATGACATCCCGACTTTTGTCGCGCGTGCAGAGGTGTGTCGGTTTTTTGAGGCGCTGCTCTTCGTATCCTTCACAGCGGAATCTTGGTTGGGGCGGAGCCATAGAACCAGATCCACCACTGGGTTCAGGAAGGCTAGTGCTTCCGAGTGCTCGTTTCTCATGGCCCCACTGCCATCGCGCTTCGGACACGGGGGCGCCCGTTGTGCGGGTGTAGTTGGAGGCCGTAGGGGAAGGCGCGCCATGTGTTTTGGTGCACCTTACCTGAGAAGGAGATGGGGGCGGGGGGCAGCCGGCACTGGTGAGGCTGCGGATGTGTGCGAAAGCGTTCCCTTGGCCCTGCTAATATGCGACGAAGATGAAACACCATGGGGTTTTAGTCGATGCGAGTCCGATATAACCCGTCATTGCCCCCGCGAGGCGGGTATGCGTAAGCATTTCACCACGTTTAAAAAAGGCATAGTACAATTAACTTACAGTGAGTGGCACGCATATCGACCAAAAAATTTATTAGAAAGTTATCATTCAATTTCTACGAATGTATTATCATTCCTATTCCTAGTTAAACAATATAACTGTTCCAAATTTAAAACAATATTCCTTCAATTATTTATTCTGCGGCAGCAACGCGCCGGGAACCAACTAGTTATTAATAAAATCGCTAATTTTATGCAATAGGTACGTACAATACAATAAAATCAACTTAATGGTATATTTATTGTAAGCATTATTGATATTACTGAGACTACTGTTTGCAATTAATATTTAAGAGCACATAAAATGTGCGTCATTTTAAACTAAAAGCCGTACTCAAGCTATCGCTAATATTTATTTTATTACGACGTAGAAGTTTCCGTAAAAGCACTGGAAGAAAAAAGTTCGTGGGAAACCGATATCAATACTATATCTATTAAATTACATGCAGCAGTTAATCAAAGTGCTTTCCACAGTTTATTTTAGTTAACGTTTTATCGCAAATTACCTTAGCAGGACGTTAAGACTGAACAGGGCCTATTAATGGAAGCGAGACAAAAATTACCGTCATTAAATCGCAATAAAACGCCTGTTCTTAATAATTTGTATTTAAATTAAGTTCTCTACATAGAGGATCTCTGAGCAGGGAGGCGAGATGCTAGGGTTGCCACGCGTCTAATATTCCATACATGGCATTTTAAAGTTGTATCTCCATTTCGAGACCGTTATCCAAAAATGGGTATTGTGTTACGTCTACACGACCGTTTGCTTGATGTTACTCAGTCAATTACTGCCTGAATTTATTAGTCGTTTGTCGCTGGAAGCTTAAAGTTAAATATAATTGGAAAGAAAATGCTTTCATGTTTTATAAATGAATCTCGTTTCTTAACTCGTACAACTTTTATTTACGCTATTATATTGCAACGTAAGTGGATTTCAGTTTAAAAAGTTATGGTGACGGAGTTTCATGAAAATTAAGGGACATAAAAACTTGATATTATATAAAATTAGCAATTTAATTCATAGCACGGTTTAATTTGTTAAACAAGTTTTTTCATAACAACAAATATAAAAATAACAGTAGTAGACAAAGTGTTTATTTTTCAATATTAATATGGCTTATATTCTGTACTTTTCACAGTTCCTCATTTATTTATATCATGATTATTAGAGCCCACGAGAAGTCTATAGCAGAACAAAGGCCTCACCAAGGGATTGCCACAGAGCACGACTTTTAGCCACCTGCTGCCGTCTATTTCCTGCGTATTTTCTGCTTTCCTGAAACAACCGTACGATTTAAAAAAATGCGGTTCCTTAAATTTCTGATCCTGGCAACTAGCATCCCTCATAAGTAAACGATATTTATTTATATAAAAGTAAAGCTACCGCCTACATACGTCCTACTGCTGGGCACAGGCCTCCTCTCATTTCTGAGAGGGTTTTGGGGCAAGGAAGTGTCCGCCGCGCTGCCCCAATGCGTGTTGGCGAACTTCACATGCCTGCGAAATATTTTTTTTTCTT